>JAQIWI010001035.1:0-19635 GCA_034698825.1 Deuterosminthurus bicinctus | reverse complement strand
TACTACATTTCTATCTATCTCATTGATTTCCTCATTTAGCTGTTCCGGATTAACCCCGAACCAGTTTTAGTAAGTCTCTTCAACTCATAGTGCTGCTTGTCTTTTTAGTATTATCACTGTAGTTATGACAATTTAGAATTTGTACTGCTGTAAGTGACGTCTGTTGTTTTTTATATGTCCTTTTATTTTTGTGTCTGTTGTCCTGAATGCAATTTGTAACTTGTGTGTATGGAATTGTCTCATTCTATTATTACTGCCAACAAGGCCATATATTTAGTAGCTCTGTAGTAGTAACAATAATAATAGTAGCAAGTATATATGACCTTATGCTCCGTCGCCTTACTTACTTTTAAACTGTTTGTGTTTCCTTATATGCTCTTTCTCTTAAACGCATAAGATGCTGAATACATTCAAATTCCACACTCGTATCTGATTTCCCTAGTTTCCATTATTATATCATGACTTATTACCTTGCGTTAACATGGAGTAAGTCATCAATTTTTTATTTCTTCCTGCATAATGATTTCCAGCCTTGCGCTGTACTATTGACTCCTATCCTTTACATGGTCGTACAGCTGAGGGCCTTGGGGAAGACATTCCACCCGTCTTTATTTGTTTTCACTACTGCTACAGTCTGTTTTTTTTCCACGTTGCTCACGACGTTGATGCTGCTGTTATTTTTCATTTTTCCACTGCCCGAAGTGAGCTAGTCAATTGGTGGGCTTAGAGTTTTGAAGAGCCAAGCTCAAATATTACTGCCCATGGAAATATAGAAGAGATATAGAGTTGCCCTTTGATTCTTCTATGTATACATTATTGTTCCATGCTGCACATCTTTTGATTATGGCGTTTTATTGTGTGTGGGGAGATGCATTGGGATATTTCTGCCCGAACAAGTCATGGGTGAAAGCTACAGGGCAGGATGGAAGGAGGTACACAAAGGGGAAAAAAGAAAGCTTAAATAATCCGGCCAAAACGTTGGTTGCTCACATTTGCTACTTTTTTTTTGGGAGCTTTTCTTTCTCCCTCTTCTTGTACAGACGCCAAAGTGTTGTAGACTGTATGATGATGTATATGCCCCTCATATATAACTGGATGTGGATATATATGAGCCGTATTAAAATTGACAATTCATTTTTTATATCAACTCCCTACTGGCTCCAACGGTGATCTTGCTAATTCAGAAGGATTGTAGTAGAAGGTACTAGGAAGAGTTACCATGAGAATGTTCAAGTATAAGTCAATCACTCGTTCGTATTTTTCGCTCCTCCAACATGCTATTTTTTTTGGAATGGTCGTATAAAAAAATTGGGGAGAAGAGAAAGCGGTGCCCAAGATTATTATTTTCTTTTCCGTCTGAAGGAAATTTGAATAAAATATATGTGCAGGAGTAAGAGTCGTATATAGTAGCAGAAGATGTAATAGGAATTGGAAACGGCGGCTGATCTACAGCATATGCTGCTGCTGTACACATAGGGTTAATATAAATACCTTTGTAGTTCCATTGGCGGCATACAGAGGTGTTTTTCAAGTGCGAAAGAGGCATTCAGAAGTCGGTCTAGGGCCTCCTGGACTCGACCGCCTGTGTGACCTAATTTCTACTTTTTTTCTACTATACTTCTGCTTCGTGCTCCTTCTATTTTCCCTTTGCTCCCAGAGAGAAGTATGGAGAAGGTGGAAAAGTCGTTGCTTTTTGTGGCATTTTGTTGGAGGAGTGTATACTGGGTCCGTTGCTGTGCTACTGGTTGAGAGAGAATTTTATTTATTTTTGTGTGGGATGACACGGACAAGGAGGAGACGACGGGGTAGTGGGAAGGAGAGATTATTTGATGAATCAGTGGGGGGAGAAAAACAATAGAACAATAATTAAAGTAGTTGATGCGAGGAGCACTTTTGTTCAGGAACTCT
This sequence comes from Deuterosminthurus bicinctus, assembly GCA_034698825.1. Taxonomy (NCBI): domain Eukaryota; kingdom Metazoa; phylum Arthropoda; class Collembola; order Symphypleona; family Bourletiellidae; genus Deuterosminthurus; species Deuterosminthurus bicinctus. The sequence goes on along the minus strand of JAQIWI010001035.1, from coordinate 17,727 downwards.
CGAGAGGCCACTGACAGGGGTTGAAAATGGGATTGTGTTCCTTGGAAATGTAGAGAAAGAGGAGTGTGAGCTTTTGGGCTCGAATGTATTTTTGTGTGTGTTTGAGTGTGTTTGTCTTTTGTTAGAATGGCTATGGGGATATGAGTTTTGGGAGGGAAAGTGTGTGAAGGGTTTATGATGACTATGATGGAGCGGATTGATGGGCTGATTGACAGAAATTAATCTGCAGCAGCTTCGTCCCCTCGAATTTGAACTGGAACATTTTTTTTACAGCGCCTTGTCCTTGTTTTATCCCTTACAATCTCCAATGACATATAAAGTTTAAATGCATGGAACGTGATTATTGAAGGTGCGACGTTTTATTTTTATGGCTTCAAGTACTAACAGATATAATTTTGCAGTTTTACGAGTGGATTTTCATGTTGTACTGCTATATGGTGATGATTTTATTGTCTCGGAGCCTGACGTTGAATGTGGTCGGGTGTGACTTTTAATAGTATATAGCTTTTGTTACAATGAAATGTAATTCTTTAGACGGTCACTTACTCACTGAGTGATTATTATAAGTTTGTTGGATTGAAATGGAAAAGGTTTGATGGGAATGATAATGATGAAGAAGGAGTGTGATTATGTGGACTAATATGTGTTGTATTTGTGTGAATTAGATTTTTGTACGAGCCCTATTTGACTACGACCCAATGGAGGACGAACTGATACCATGCGCACAAGCAGGCATCGCCTTTAAAATTGGTGACATTCTCCATGTGATTTCAAAAGACGATCCTCACTGGTGGCAAGCCCGATTGGATACCCCAGCTACATCGGCCTCCTCCACCTCGTCAACCTCTTCAGGAGCTTCATTGGGACACACCGCCGGACTAATACCTTCACCCGAGCTCCAAGAATGGAGATTTGCTCATGCCGTGGGAGGCAGTGGAAAGTCACCCGGTGGTAGTTCCAGCAAGTCGAGTAAACATCACAGTCAGAACAATGGTGTGAATAGCCTGATGAACTTTGATGGACATAATGGTGATGGCGGTCGGGGAGGAAGCAATGGGGATGATAGCAAAATCAGTTGTAGCCTTTTTGGAAAGAAGAAGAAGAATGAAAAGAAAGATAAATACTCAGCGAAACACAATTCAGTCTTTGACTCACTCGAGTTGAACACGTACGAAGAAGTTATTCGCCTTCAATGTAAGTATACAGCATATAGCACACTATGTAATGTCCTCCATTTCTTCCATATTACTCTATCCATTTTTGTCTCTTTTTTTTTTATATTTCCACCCTCTTCTGCCCATCCCACCCAGTTTTTTTTCTTCCTACCCACTTATGTCTTCTTATCTACTTTTTATATTTCTATATCTATCTATCTATCTCTCTCTTTTTATATCTCTCTATCCATCCTCCTACAATCCTGCTACTCCAATCATGATGAGCTTTGAACAAGCTTCATTTTCACTACCATTCATCACAGATTCACTCATCATCACTCAACTCGCTCTCTTGTGAAAGGAAGTAAATAATTTGTTGATCTCTAGAGGTGTATGTGCTTCAGAGCTTCTTCTATCCTCTCACTTGAACAGTCACTGTGTACTAATGCCATTGTCAATCAAAATGTTGTTACACACGTTCTTCTGGATAGTATAGTAGAAGAAGAAGGAAGCCACTTGAAATCTGAGAAATAATTTGTTTTACCCTCCCTTCCTCCTACTTCTGTCGCCTCTTCAAATTGGTCCAATTTTTTTCCATTGATGATGAGCGGGCGATGCGGACGCTGCAAAAAGTTGTGGGCTATTGGCTATAGAATTATTATGGAAGGCTTATGTAGTGACCTATAGCTTTCGGCATGTTCACAAAAGGGTCCCCTTCTAGAGGTGCTGTTTGAGTGAGATGCGCACACATATATGTGCTAGCAAATAATTGAGGCCAGGATGACAAGCGGTCTGAGTGTGGTGGTGTAGTATAGTCAGTGGTTAGGAAAGACTGTGCGTGTGAGTTGAATATCCTAAGGTAGAAGCAACAACTCCCGTTCTGTGTAGTGTAAAAAAAAAGAGAAGAATTGAGAGGAGAAAAGGAGGAGGAGGAGAAGGCAAGCAGCTGTTAACAGATTAGTGTCCAGGGACTTGGTGAATTTAGCCGGTCGTATGCCAGAAGGGACTTTGGAATAGAATTGTACAGTACAGAGTGTAGTAGTACAGTTGTTGTTAGAGATGAGAGTGGGACAGGAAAAAAGGCACACGCTCACTCTTGAGCACCGTTGCTACACTTATTCTTTAACTAATAATATCCCCTTTTCCCGGGGCTAAATCCTTTGTAGATGTGAAAGCTTGTTCTATTTGTTCTTATGGAGCTGGCGTTTCAGAAGGTAAAGAGGGTCATAGTAGTAGTAATAATAATAATAAGAATAAGCCGCACAGTACACATATATATCCGACTAACCCTTGACGTGGTTTCGGGCGAAAGGCGAAGGTAAAAGCTGGAGGAAAGAAGAAAGCTAGGAGGAAAGTCAAGTAGTAGAAGAAGAAGATGATGACGATAGGGAATCTCATTGTAGGACGATAATGTATCGTTATAGCAAAGTATGTTCCTTCTTGGCTATTGATTTCGTATTAAAAGTTTGACGATTATATTTGATTAGGTTACTATCCCAACCTTTCTTATCCTCACGGACCTTCATGTAGTATATAATGTAAGTGAAAGGCAGATACACACAGACACTTTCTCTGGTCCTCCTGTGCCATATCAAAGGGCTTAAATGTGAAGATCCCAAGAATTATTATCACTGTTTTGAGCCTGTGTAAGTGTGCTGACTCTTGCTGCTGCTGCTGGAATATGAGGATGATGCTGATGATGATGATGATCATCTTGAGTAGTTTCCCCACTGTACTCATCCGTATAGCCTGACATACCGTAGCCCCCAGATTACTGTAAGAAAGGAATTTCCTCTTGAGTTATTGGAACAATCTATTGATCTGGGAGGAAGATTAAAGTCGATTTTGTAATTTTCCTTTATCTCCAAAAGACCAAGGGAGAGGAGGAAGATGAGAGCTGGAACAAGTGCTCTATCTTTCTCTGTGTCATATGTGAAGAAATAGCGTGCTGTAGAGGGAAAGAACTCGAGGATTAGTCCAGCATCTGTTTGTTGGATCAAAGTTTTCCGGGTCTGGGAGTGTGTCTTTCTTTACCCGGAACTTGAGACGTTAGGAAGGAGACGAGTACTATGACTGCGTCTTTGTTCATATGAGTGTGTGCGTGAGTTTGTGTTTGTGAGCTTGTGATTGTTCGTGTGTTGAGTGGGTTGGGACGGAGTAGCTTATTCTGGTCACTCAGTGCGACTTTAATCTCAAGTATTTCCCTGTAATATTAATTGATGACTGCATTGAAGGAATAGGTGAGAGAGCAGTGGGAGAAGTTGGAATTGTAAAGAGGGTAGAAGAAGAGGGAAAAAAGAAGAGAGGCGACTAACTTTTGGCCGCCATATATGTGTTGAGGCCCATTAGCGTGGATGTAACTTGTAAGAGGAGGAAATATGGAGTATTTACACGGAAAAGTCATTTGTAGAATTTTCTCTCGCCAGATTTTTCATGGTTGCTTTCTCTGCGGCTCTCTGTCTCTCACTCTCTCCACTTTTCTTTCGTCTCTTTGTGTCCATTTGTGAGCGACAAAAGAAATCAAGAGGAGAATATATGGTGGGGACGGAATGTTTCCCTTGTGTCTCCTCCAAGAGTAGTATATTCCAAAGGCATTGTGTGTCATGGCTTTGAGTGGCCATGAGCTTGTGCGTACTGTGGAGCAGGAGTACTGTGGATTTTGTATGTGTATGTATGTGTGTATAAAGCATGTGTGTGTGTGCTTGTATGTGTACTTACATACAAGCGTTGTGTGTGTGTTTTTTCCAAGGTGAATGTACACGAAGTTGTAGTTGAAAAGTGGGATTGCAAATTGCTCTGATTTTCCAAATCCCTTTTCATTAATCATTTCTCGGGCACTTTGCAGTGTAAAAGTATGAGCGATGAAGAGAAGGGGGGCTTTTGGATTCGTAGACGGAAAAGGGGTTCGTGTCCGTGTTATATTTGAAGTGGAAGCGTGTACACTTGATGTGTATGTGAGTCGCAAGGAATGAAATACGTGAATAGTAGGATAATGTCTGCCTTTTTTTTTCTTCAACCTCGGTCGGTGGTACGTATACGTAGGTTGATGTGAGTTTGTGGGACTGTGTATAGTCTTTCTCTCGCTGCTGCCGCTTGCTCCATATTTTCTCCATGCTTGGTTCCATGTAGGAGGAAATGCCGCTGGTACAGTACTCTTTCTCTACTTCTTTGATCTCATTCCGGTGATTTGCCTAGCTACAGGGCTACTTGGTAAGCAGAAGGACTACTGCGAGCACGTGATACTTTGAGTGTTCTAAGGCTTCCTCATTGTGCCCTTTAGAATATTCACTTATTGTACACGAGTGGTAAACTTGGCCTTTACAGAATTTCAAATCTTCATTTTCATCCCTACCAAAGATATGAAAGGGACTTATCTTCGAGTATGTACTTGTGTGTGCGTTTCGTCGGTCCGTCTGTCCTTCTTCTTATGTCCTAGTAGTCTTCTTCTTCTACATAATAATAATCATAATCATATCATTGTCGTTTTTCTCAACCTATACGGCTTAGTCGGCTGGCCTTGTCTGTGTTCAAAGGAATATAGAGAACATGAAGGGTTATGTCGTCGGTATAGAAAGGGAGATGTTTTGGTGGTGGTTGGTGAAAGATAGGGGATTTCTACGCGTGTGCTTCTGCTCTTGTTGAGTTTTGAATTGCTGGATAGAGCTGTTGGTTGGAATGTTAGGAGGGTTTTTTCTTATTTTTCGAAGGAAATGAGACCATCCTTATGGTGACATGAAAGACATTTTAAGGGGAAGGAATATAAGTAAAGAAAAGGAGAGAATAAATTGAAGTGGTGGAAAATATGAAAGACCGCGATTATGCGTCATCTATATCTATATGTACAGAGAGTTATCAGTTTGTCCCAACCGCAGGAGCGGAGTACTGTAGTTGAGGTGTCATGTAGAAATTGTTACAACAACAGTCCTTCGCTGTGGCTTTCTCCCACAAATTTGATAGTAGCGGTGAAAAGTTTTTGGTGGAACTGAAATTTTCTGGACAAGGCTCCGTCCCTCTCACTGTACTCCTATGCTTGGCTGGTATGGAAAAGTGGGTCAGATAAAAATTAAAAGTTTGTTCGTCGGAACATGCGGCTGCTATTTTGACGGGCTAGTGTGTTAGCTCTTTTGCTACCAGCACTTTGACTCTATGGCTGGTGGTGTAGTGATTGCAGTAGTGCAGTATTAACTGATGCTGTATCGTAATTGGGAAGATGTGTTTTCTAGTTGCAGCTGTGTTTGATTTCCTCTATCCCACGCATATACTATAGGGGTTGATTGGAGTCTGCTATCATAAACGACCGCACAAGCCTCCAACTAGATTTTCAGTCGTCGTCGTCGTCGGAAGATATAAAGGGAGCGAGGAACGTGTGATGAGTACTGATGATAATGATGATGAGTATACGAGGAAGAAAACTAATCTTATGTTGTATTTTTGTTCTCTCTTTGTTTCTGCAACTCACAGCTTTCCGAAGAAAGAGTTTGGTCCTCCTTGGGGCTCACGGTGTGGGTCGACGTCATATTAAAAATTGTTTGATTTCTCGCCACCCTGACTTGTATGCCTATCCTATCCCTCATACAACGCGAACCCCGAGACCTGATGAGGAAGACGGAAGAAACTATTACTTTGTGTCTCACTCCAAAATGATGACGGACATTGCAGCCAATGAGTACCTTGAGTATGGAACTCATGAAGAAGCCATGTATGGCACCAAGTTAGCCACAATAAGGCGTATTCAAGCTGAAGGTATGTTCCATTTTCAAACGCTCGCTCTTTTACTACTCTTATGCAAAAATTATGCCTATTGGGGTTATGATGATTATTATAGCAATGACTTTCACTCTCCGTCTCTCTCGCTCTCTTTGGCCCGGGCTTGGTTCCTTCTGTAGTTTGTATGAGCCTTCTGTAGAGTATCAGATATTGTGACGGGAAAATTGTGAAATCAATATTCACTGAGCTTAATGCTTTGAAAGAGAGATAGAGAGGGGGGGAATAGCATTTTACAAGGACCTTTTTCGACCTCGACAATGAGAATTATTCAAGTGGCACTGTGTACTGCCAAACTGACTGAGAGAGAAAGCAATTCATTTGGGATCTAACAGGTTTAATTGTAGCCATAATAGTTTTTGAAAATTTATCACGTAGTTTCGATTTTATTTCATCTCTTTTTCCTACTCTCGCTCGCTCTAACTTCCTGTCTATCGGGCTATCTGTCTCGAGCTGGGTTCATGTGTCTAACGTTGGGTGTTCGCTTGGAACAGACAGGAAAATGACTTGATAGTGTGTGTGTGTGTGTGTTTGGATATGTGCTAGTAAGTTGGAGAGCGAGAGTAGAAGCCCATTTTGTATCTATCAGAAAATGGTGTGTTATACTTAGCAGGACGGTACTGGAAGGAAAAAGCTTAAATGGCGCATGTAAGAAGTAGAGATGAAGGAAATGTAGCAACTTTTTTTCACCAGATGTAATACTACTAGGCGTGAGGTATATAGTTGGAGTAGTAACGACTGAGTAGTCGTAATAGTATCGGATGGAGGCAAGAACTCTCTCTCTCTGTTCATCTTCTTTTGCTGCTATCTGGTTGGTGCAAAATATTAGTTGACAGAAATTTCCTTTACTTTCCTCCTTCCAGTTGAGCGCTCTCTTGACGTCTATTTTATCAGAACTGTGTTATATTGGTTTGTGTGTGTGAGGACAAAAGTATATAACGGCGGCTGTACTGATGCCATTCGTGTTCCTACCATTCGCATCACCCAGCTGCTACGACTATACAACAGAGTATACTCAAGTGCACATGATCGTGAAGAGTTATTTGGAGAGATTAATAATTTTCATGGGATTTTTTTCTATATCTGTTCTTTTGTTTTTTTGCTTTGTCCAGGTCTCATAGCCATTTTGGATGTGGAGCCTCAAGCTATGAAAATTCTTCGATGTGCGGAATTTGCACCGTTCGTTGTCTTCATCGCGGCTCCTGCAATCAATACCGTGGCAGACGTAAGTGGTGCTATTCAAATATGTTTCTTCATGATTGTTGTGGTGAGAGTGCGTGTGCTTATAGAGAGTAAAGTTGGTGAGAGTTTGTTAATTTTTTGAAAGCTTTTCCCCATGTTTAGACATACTTTGAGTCTGACATGTTGACAGGCTGTGTATAAGCTAGTACACATAGCTCACGCACGCAGATATTCGAGTATGGTGGTGGGTGGGCGTAAAGAGAAGAGGATGAAAGAGTCGAGCTCGACTGTAATGCTCTTTCAGCATATGTCCTTCCCTGTGCATGTCAGTCTATGTGCACTCGGCCGGAGGAAATACATTGGCTTTTCGGATAGCAGATTGACTTGTGTATAAAAGAAGAGAAAGTTGGGAGAACACGTCGTGGTAGTTAAGAGGGCGGATCGGAAGTTTATTTGAGCAAGCTTGTGGAGTTAAATTGAATTTTATGTGTGGAACATCCAATGATTTGGTGTCGCGTACGAAACGTACGTAACGAAGGAGAGTACAACAGTAGTGCAAATTCCTTCACTTGCTTCCTCAATCCTTGGTCTTGTAAATTCAGGGTAAAGGGAGTTTTTCAACGAGTCTTTTACACTCACACTTCCCATGCGCCTTTCAAATGGCTGCAGGGAAGTGTGAGCAATTTCGGGCATGCTACAATTCCTCCTTTTACTCTCCTCGTCTTCTTTTTTTTTCTTCTGTACATTCCCTCACGGTTGAGCAGTCTAGGTGTGTATATGTTCTCTGCTCTACTGAGAAGAAGAAGAAGAAAAGAAAAAGACGAGGAGGAGGAGGGAAATCCCTGTAGAGTCAAGTCGGACAACGATGAACTTGATAAATGTAGCGTGATTTCCGACTTTCTCTAATAGACTCTAAGTCAAAGTTGGTTCGTTGAGATAACGTATGTTTAGGAAATGAGATTATTCGTCGTATTTCTCTGTGCATGTACTATATACTTGGGTATGTGGGAGAGTATATTAGTAGTAGACATTTGTGTATACGAACAGTTTGAGTGATAGAGAATGATGACTCTGTGTGTGTGTGTGTGAGAGTGAGTAAGCGTGTGTGTGTGTGTAGGTTTTTTATACTGACTTTCTTTCTTTATCTTGCATACAGTTTGACGGGAGTCTGGAGCGCCTTGTACGAGAGTCAGAGATACTTCGAAAGGCTTATGGTCATCTTTTTGACATGGTGATAGTGAACAATGACATCGAAGAAACCATTTCGATACTTGAGACGACCATGGAAAAGATCCATTCTCAGCCACAGTGGGTTCCTGTGTCTTGGGTATATTAGCTACGAGTAATGTAACCAATTTTAAAACAACTAACTGCATATATAAATATAACAGTTTAGGATGAATCTACATAACGCGGGGTATATTATGTAAAATAATTATTATGTAATAATATTAATCCATTGAGCAAGAACAAGAAGAAAAAAATAGAAGAAGAACACACAAGAGCACAGTGCAGTGAAAACTGTAGGTTATGTGAATGTACTAATAAGCTTATGCAGATAATTATTACCATTACTACTACTAATAATAATAATAATACTAAAAAAAACTTTCGCTCTTCCTTTTCTACAGAGAGAGAGAAAAGAAACTAACGGCTACCTGATCTGGTTAATAATAATGTGTGAAGTTTTTTCTGTAAATGTATGTGAGGGACGTAATATGAGTAGTAGCTACACACACGCTCGTGTGTATCATTATTCTGTATATTATTATATAAAATGTAAGCAGATGGAAGGAGGTGGCGCAATAGTCTTGTTGTTAGTTCTACGAATATTACAAAACTTTGAGTTTTTACCACAGCTCATTTATACTACCTACTTGATTGTTCTTCTCTTTTACGTTGTCAACACTACTGTGTATAAGTTAACTTAGTCTTTTATTTTCTTGTGTGTGCAACGGAAACTTCTACTGAGTCAAGTAGTATTTGGTTTGGATGCCTGCCTGTGTGTGTGTGTGTCTCTGTGTGTTCATACATATTTTATTAGCACTACAGTTACATGTCGATGTTCCGTATCATATTACGTTTTAGCGACAGGCTCAAGTGTGTGGAGTTAGACAGCTGCTATTATATATTACTCGAATGTGAAGAGAGAGAGAGAGAGTTGTCTCCAGTATCATTAATACAAGCGGTTGTTGTGACGCCGGACGGAAAGCGATGATGAAGAGGATAAGTGGAAGGGAAAAGATAGTGGATGACAAAACAGTGAATGAGACCAGATTGATTAAATGGGCTAGAGTGGATGTATATCTTTGTCTAATCAGAATTCGACAGAAATTTGATATAATGACAAAAGGGGAAGATGCAGTGGTGGTGGTTATGTTGAGAAGCGAGGTGGTCGTTATGTTATTTCCGCTCCTTTACTGCCTGTCTCCTCACATTTTCAATCTCATGATGATACGAGCCGCACTTGACATGTCGCCACTTGGAGTGCACGTCGGGAGGTGGACTTCCCAATGATGTCATACTGTATATAGAGAATGTGGTGGAGAACCAAGAGAGCGACAAGCTTTGGATGGGTCGTATTTTGGCCATGTGTGTGGGATGGTGCAGTCAGTCACATATCTTTGCTTCTCATCCTATCCATTTTGTAGTATTTGTGTCCCTCCCATATCGGATTTTCCGTCTGTAGTGATTGTATCCAGATCGTTTGCTTTCTTCAAGACGGTCCCTTCATAAGTCTGGGTGGTGTATGTATGCGCTGCCAATTTCGTATTGAGCCCTAAGCACACACGAGTGCCATATGAGAGAAAGGGAGCGAGAGAGGGGGGGGAGAAAGATGGATTGGAGTCGTTTGCCGTTGCTCTTGGGGTTTTTTGGTTACAGTACTTTCAGACCTCATGTCTTTCTCTCTTTGTTTTCTTGTTCTTTTTTCTTTTATTGAAATTTGTGCCTTCTCAGGCTCGTTTGCGGAGGAGGAGGAGGAGGCAGGGAGGGTTTAGTAGAGAAAAGAGTGATGATTTGACTAGACTTTTTCTTCTTTCGAAGTAATCCTGAAGGCTAAGTCTGTGAGACTGAAAGCTGAAGAAGGGATTAGAACTACCAGGAGCATGAGATGTGGAGTTAATCGCTTCAGAGCTACTTATAGAGACTATTGAAATGGGCATTTGAATTATTATTTCCATGCGATTTCATGGAGGAGAAGAATGGAGTGGATAGGAGATGTTTTCCTCTGCATATTTTTCACTCTCGAGTAGCGAGTAGTATCTCCATCAGCTAAGTTGTCTACACTCTGGAGAGTTTCAAGCTGCTGCTTAGGTCAGCAACGGTGAGTTTATGCCGCTTGAATGTGGAATATAACTTGAGAGGCGAGAGTTTTATATGAATGGTTTAGCGAAGGAATGAGCAGCAGTGTAGTTGAAGTGGTGGACTGGTTTATTTGTATGAGGATTTTTAGCGAAATACTCGAGGAACGGAGGGAAGTTAGTGTAGCTATCCGTTTCACTGCTGTGGTTTTACGAGGCCATAGTGTAACACATTACGACCAAGTGGTGGCGATGGTAACAAATTTTCCTGTCAAAACGGCATAGCTACTCGTCCTTCAGCAGTGGTAGGGGATGCCCTTACTCCATTCCTCTAACCTTTTCTCTGTCTCTCTCTCTTTCGCTCTCCCCTACATTCATTTTAGCAGCGCGTGTGTATATATCTGGAATGAAGGCTATGAACATACTGCAGACGGAAACTTACAAGGTTAGAATTTGTAGACAGCGTCTGTCAAATTCATTCTGTTGGAAAAGTCAACTAAATTCAATAAGATTAGCTTTCCGCCATTCGTCATGTCAGCAAGCCATGTTACCTGTAACGTCTCCCTTTCTTCGTCCTTCATGGCTGCGTGTATCGAGCTCTTCTGCTTAACCCCGGATCCTGATATATGGACTGGTTGACAAGATAGAGCCATAAACTAAACTGTGTGGAAATGGAAAGCCCGTGTCTATATGTGTGTTGTGGGAGAAGAGTTGGACAATTTATCTATTGCTACGTCAAAGGGCGCACAGTGTTTCTAATGCGTAGGAGGTCAGTAAGGAATTTCTGGAATGTGTAATAATTTTTCCACATGGTTTACATGGTCAGGAGGGCTTTGGCAAGAGCAGAAGAAGTTAATTATTGCGGATATATTTCTCTTTTGCCAGTGAATAATATCATGGCTACGTGTAGAGTAGGAAAGTTGTTGGAAGGGAATGTATATGATGCTATGGAACAGCAGCAGCAGCACCAGCAGCCTAGTACAGCAATATGGCTTGCCTTTGCCTACCACAATTTTTACGGAGCTCACACGCAGACACTGGTGAAAGTGAAATGGTGCTTTTACTGGCGTACGTGGGCGCCACCATCCTGCAGTCTGTGTCATTTATGCCTTGGCAAGTGTAGATTTTTCCCCGACTGGCCATACAGAATTTACTTTTATGAGGATGCAGGGGGGGAGTGGAGTGAAAAGCTTATAGTTTAATGCACTTTTCCAAGCGTCAGCAGCTATAAATCGACTGGGAGTGTCTGCAGATGAGAAAGAGTTTGTTATTGCGTTTTTCTGGACGGGAAGACAAGTTGTAGAAAGCCAAGGATTTTGTCAATTTACAGCTTAATTTAAGGCGCTGGACAGTGTGAGTGAAATGGAGACAGAATGTGAACGATCAAGGGGAATGAATGGGGGATTTATCGATGCAATCCATAAGAGTATAGTGAGTGTCTAATGTGTCTGTCGTTCACACTCTCGTTCTTTAGCCACTCGCAGAGCAGTAAGAGAGGTTAGTTGATTCGGGGAGTGAGCAGAGAAGGAGTAGGAGATTACTTCATTGGATTACTTGGGACTCATTAAGTTAGATTGTTTTTAGGACTGTCATTAAATTTTCGTGTCAGAAGTTAGTGTGGCCAAGTTTCTCGCCAACGGAGGAGAGCGAGAGGGGGGAAGCTGTACATATTGGGAGTCCGTATGCACGTAGGTACATGTGCCTGGAGGTTACATACAATGAAGGATAGAATATCTATGGAACGAAAGTAGTAGCAGTATAGGGAAGGATGAGAGATAGAAGAGATTTTCCTATTCCATCTATAGATAGCATACACACAAAACACATTCGCTCTCTTGAGAGTAAGAGCGAGCGAGAGAGAGAGAGAAACCGAAAATGAGAATTATGTTTATGACAATAGCGAATGTTGACTGCCGGGTGGTGTGTGTTGACTCAAGAGGCCATTCAGTGGTTTGATACCGTGAAACTTTTGTAGAGTGTTAAATTTTTGAAACGCTCCTGACACGGTACAAGAGATTTGTGACAGAAGTCAGATACACGGTTTGGTTAACCTAAGATTCCATGCTGCCAATAACCTTTTAACTTGCTGCTTTCTCCCACTCAACACACATTCACATGTGTTGTTGGGGGAGTGAGAGGCGGTGGTGAAGGAGGTGGCGCTTGATGAGGCGTCGGGAGTGGTGGACATAGGAATGTTTTCATCCTTTAAATCCGCTAGGAATATACTACTTTGTCAACCTGTGTTCCACTCCTGTGTATGACTCTGCGTTCATACGCTCTGGAGAAGAGTTGTTATCAAAATAAATGAAGCAGGAGGCATTTATTAACATCCTCTTGCTCACGACTCCTGCATCGCCCGCCTGACTCAAGGGATGACGGACACAATAGTCAGAAGAGCTTCTCAGCGTGTTGAGGGTCTCAAGCCTGCCACATTCACACACATACACACACACTCTTCTTCTCCTCTTCCCCCTCCTCCTGTCTCACTCCTTTTGAAAAGCCAGAAGAGAATTTGCCATTGAATTCAGTTGACACCATTACTCGTGTGTTTTGTAGTGGGGAGGCTTCTTTTCAACTGAAATCATGTCGTCAACTTTTACTGCTTCCTGAACAAGTTGTTAGGATGACGGTGTGACATGTGTGTCTGTCTAGAGCATGTGTGGGAGATGGGGAGAGTTTTAGCAATTTCATGCCTGTGGTGGGCTTCTTTACCAGTTTGAAAATAATAATGGGCGAAGGTGACGAGGTGTTGGGTTTTATTCCCATGTGACTAGAGGACCATGGAGGAGGAAGGATGGAGGGGAAATAATGGGGATTATCATGATAATATTGTTGTAGTTTATATGATGACCATACTCAAGTCCTTTCACTTGCATATGTTGAGTCCCGTAGTTTGTCATATCATTTGCTAGTGTTATTGTTACGATTATTATTTTTGTATTATGACCACAGGAGCAAGTAAAGTTTGCTCGGTGCTCTATATATGGACGTTCATCTGGTTTCAAGTTTGATGACTCTGCGACAGTTTCGGATGGCTTTGCTCATGGTGACAACCATTGCAACTATAGTCTGGCTGCTCAGTGACATTGTAATATTGTCGCAACTTGCCATTTTGCCGCTGAACAACAGCGCTCGTGTGATAATGAATACTGTAGACATTCACATGTCTTTTCCCTGGTGTCCTCTCTCTCGGTGGTTTCCAGAAATGTTCAAGATTTATACGTTCAACTGTTCCACTGTGAGTTCCCGCGTGTCTTTGTCAGTTTTTTTCGCACGTAGCCCACGAATAATGGAGTGAAAGACGGGAGGTATGGATGGGAGGCATTTGTTTTACATCCATTGTCAGGATACTTATGTTGCTACAACATACTTTTCTCACCATCCTGTCACTCTCGCTTGCCCGCCAGGATGTTACAACCGTATCAATAATGCTTGTCATTTAATCTCTGTACTTGCTGCATTACGCCGACAATGTGTTATGATTATTATTACAACGCTATAGCAATTCATCTGTGACCTCTTTTCTCTCATGGTTATTGTTGTTGTTGTAGTGTATGACAGAAGAGATTACTGTGACCTTAACATTGAGCCTGTAGCTGCAGATTGTATCTAGTTTGTTTGCTCTTCTTTTCACTTACCTCATATATTGACTGAATTTTCAAGTACAAAGTAATTTGTTTTTGTGTATGTTAGGAGATATAACACAGTACAGGAATTTTAAAGGCGCCCTCAATATTTGTTGTGTTCATTTTAGCATCAACGATTCCCTTGCTAGTGCTCAACGTTTTTCTCGTAGTCATTCTGGTTTCATTTCGCAAATATCACACACACACAAGAAAGAAAGATCTGGGACTTCTGGAAATGTAATAGTTAGAGGTTCCAGGAATGAGGTTAATTATGATTACGAAAGAAACATATAGGCTGTACACGTGAGGAAAAATTGTGTCAAAATTTGTGGTCAAATCATGCAAAGTAGTGTAATCAAGTATTGAATATTTTTGAAATTATGTAGCCAGTTCTTGGCTTTACCAGGCACTTTTTTCAATGTTTAGAACGCCATTAGCAGTATTTTCAGCAACTTCCAATGAGTATTGTCAAGCTGTTCCTATTTTTACACTACAAACCAGAACTATAAGATCTTGCTTTTCTTTGCTCTTTTTTTTCTTCTCCTACATTCCTTCAAAACAAAGTTCCTTTCAAGTGAAATTGGGATTTTGGTGGCTCTCAGTATCAGCGTCAATATATTTTTGCCATAGGCCGACTTGGTTCTTGTTAGGAATGATCATGTTTGAATTTTACTTGTACTACTAGCTTCATTTCAATTAATATTCTTGATTCACAAACTCTGTCGCTAACGTTATTTTGAATATTTTTACTTGTTCTGCCACTACTCATTCCTCTGAGCTTTCACTGTCATTCCTTTGACATTTTTTTCTCCCTTATTGAACTAATACTTGAGGAGAGTCGACTTGACTTTCTTTATTCTTGCGGTGCGTCATTATGACCTAAGTTTTCATATGATTCCTGCCAATTTGTGACGTGTTATTTTTAAGGCCACATAGCGAGTTTAGTTCCTGGTCCTTTTGTATAAGCTTATGATGATGGACTTTGTAATGAATGAAGCAAGTCTTTTATGAAGAGTTGCAGGGACGGTTGAGAAAAATATAAATGCTATAAGTGTAATCTGTTTTCATCATAATCAGTCTGATCGCTTTAATGCCAAAGATACAATATTTTTGTTTATGGTTATTATGTTATTGTAACTAAAACTTATAGTTATATTATAACAAAGAAAAACGATGACTGAGCGACAACTAATGGGTTGATCCAAGGAGTTTTACGGAAGAGATTTAGGCAATGTGTTCTTTACGAGTTAATGATGAGAATCCGGCTGTATATAATGTAGTTGAGTGTCCTTGGTTAATGAAATGCCCTTGCTGTATAACACAAGTTACAATGCAATAATGGGTGTGTAGCATATGAACATGTGTCTTTTGACATGGAAGGAACTTATTGTGTTGAATTCAGGATTATATATGGCGTAGATGTAATATGGAATGTATGTACGAATAATCAACGCTGCTCATAGTTATGTTTCTGGTTTGCTCTGCAACTTTACACTGAATAGACATTTTTAATTTAATGGTAATAATTAAGCATGATGAGAAGTAGGAATACTGACACAGAAATTGATTCACACCTTTTTGATATTAATAACGTTATTATTATGAATGAGAGATGTCCGGAATTTGGCTGCAAGCAGAGAAAATGAAGACGACTATTGGTAAAGGAACTCAGCATACAAATTGAAGGACTAAATACCGTTAAGGTGTGTCGTTGACCATGAAGGGAAAGTTGACTTTAATACGATTGTGTACGCAATGAACGTATGTTACGGGACGTTCTAATCGCATAAGCCACGAGTGAAGCAAAGTTAGACAGCTGGAAGGAAAGTTGAATTCTTTGTATAACCTCATAACGTGTGGGCAAACTTCTATTCTGCTGTCCAAAGGAAGACAACATTTCATGGGTGTGTGTAGTAACTTTGGTAGAATGGCATGTGCTTTGTGGAAGACCCCGCTACCTGTGTAACTCAAGTTTTTACGCAGCAAAGTTGTACGGACGTTGAGTTGAATGTGGTGGTGGATGGAATGCATCGGGTTAAATACTTTGTGCAAGAAGCATTTCGATCCAAGTTTTTTACTTGTTCAGATGTGTAAAGATCGAGGGGAGAAATAGCTCACTGTGTAGCTCACTGTGGTTGTGTGGAACGTTCCCCACCCAAAAATTATTGCGTTTACTGAGGGAACTGTATAAGGTATAGTTAAACGCCAAAATTAATGGATCAAAAAAGAGTATGTAATCTTGTACATGTACGTATTTCCAGTCATTTCAAGTCTGTTATGATACTAAAAAAAAGTCTACTTCTTATACACACATGGAGTGTACCTCAAGAAATTACGCAACTTACTACAGCTACTAAGTAAAATATTTAGACTTACCGACGAATATCAGTTGTATGATGAGACGATGATATATACAAAAGCATCCAGTTTATTACTTTAGATCTGCTTACTTACTATGAACACGTGTAGCTTTAATACATACATTGTAGCCAATTAATGCAGAAAATTAGCATATAATGGTATGTAATGTTATTACGATCATAAAATATCTAATAATATTAACTAATTCTAAGTAGCCATTAAGAGATTCTTCATATACATAGTGATATTACATTTAATACTAAATCTACATATAAACACATTATTATTATTATAGTACGAAACGTCTTAGATACTTTCCGAGTATTTAATGTAGGGATATAGCTACATCATTACTACTACTACTACTATTACTACTACTACAATTGTTACTACAAGCGTGTAAAACTATTGCGCATGTAATACTACATGAAAAAAGAAGAACAACCATTGTATAATATCTTTATGCTGGTCTCGATCAAATGAATGATGGTTTAGCTACACAATGAACTGTTTTATTAACTAGAGCATAGTATGATGTTTCAAAGATGAACCTTTAGAACGAATTAATTCCCATTGATTACATTGGAGATAAAAAAAAACATTGATACGTTCATGGTTATGCTACACACAACAGTAGGAAAATCAAACGTTCTGCGGTATTTCTCTCTCTCTATAAAATACATTTAGAGGCTACATGATGACACAATTTTCGCATTTGGAAACAAAAAAATATAAACTGCAAAAGCAACTATACAACTTGATAGTAATAACACGGATGGGAATGGATGAGTAACTGAATGATTATTATTGTATACAGCACGAGTACGAAGAGTGATGGTCGGATCACACATTCTGCATACATTGACATTTTTAAGTTGTTTTTAAACGTGAAAAAAAAGTAATATTTGAGGGGAAAGTGTAGCACTGTACTACTTACTTACTGCATATACTGTTTACGAATAACTACTGTACTTTCTCTCTGTGTGTGGTCACCGTTTGGTCATCAGTGTGTCGGACCAGTGTACCTGCTTTATGGTACGCGCAGAACGCATAAAAACTCATCGTGCTATATAGCTAATAAACACAATGTTACTGTAACATAATAATAATAATAATAAACCCGAAGGCGCATCAACGTCAGGATGACATGTGAATCCTGTTTGACGGTAATAAACATAATAATAATAAATGATGGAAATAATAATGCTAATTAGGATCGTCAACTAAGGAAGTAATAATAACAAAGTAAATAAATAGGTGTAAGGTTAAACAATTGTAACATAGAAACTATAATGATAATATCATTTCATCAATAAATATTTTTAAAGGAACAAATAT
>JAQIWI010001034.1:0-19635 GCA_034698825.1 Deuterosminthurus bicinctus | reverse complement strand
GCAGACGTGACCAAAGTGCATCTTAATGTCTTTAGTACATAATATAAACTGTAATTGCATATATTGCACATTGACACCGTTTTTTCCAAACGCCGTCTGGAAGCCAACTGAGGAAAGGACATCCTTCTGCAATGTTTTCAACGGAGAACCTTTCTAGTCGCGGTAATGCTTATTTACCGACGACTTATTAAATCGGTCGCATCGGGTTAGGTTAGAATTGGTGTGTTCATTTGCAGCCACCTGGGGCTGTCCAGGAGTGGTCCAGGGAGACAATGTTGATTGGAGGTGAAAGCTGAGGTTCCGGAGGGGGGCCTTTACTAACTTGGGAAGGTTATTTAGGTGGGTGGGTGGGCTAAAATTGGTGGTGAAAAGTTGGTGTTAGTAAGGAGTTGGTAGTAGTCCATAGATTTGGACTACTCTATGTATTTTTTCACATGCTGTTTCTGCTTCTGGGGCGATGCGAGAACGATGGCGCTCATAACTCTCGGGAGACTCTCGACGGGACTTGGGAGAACTATGTTTGAAATTTTGAAATCTTTTTAGCGGTGGGATATGTCGTGTGAGTATTACGTAAACAATTTTTGAAAAACTTAATCAACAAACGACAAATGCTCTCATGTTATGTCATTTGTTCTTCCACTTTAATGCACACATGGCCCCCTTGTTCAAGGCTCTGCCGCTCCAGTTCCAGCAAATCACCCTCATTTTACACCTGTTGACTTTGACATTTCATCAAACCTGTACGCATTTCTGAGAAGCTTGAATGGCTCAAGACCCAGGTAACGTACGACCCGCTTACAACTATGCTTATACCCATGTCGATACCCTAGTAGTAAAACCCTTATATTATTTTCAAAAATAATTACATCTAATAAAAATAAATAAACAAATAATAATTTACAAAAAATTATACAAAAATTAATAAAAATACTTTTCCTTTCTTTTTATTTTTTTAAATTAAAATATTTTTTATTGAATTATTTTTTAATGAATATTTTAAATTATTTTTTTTAATTCATACTTTTTAGTTGATATTTTTGATTATATTATTTTTACCATGTTTTAATTATTTTATTTGGGCAATGCTGGTTGACTTGATCAAATTGAGTCGCTGGTCTTCATTTGTGTCACTTCAACTCTTGACTTGCCTAAATATTTGTCGGAAATTTCACTAAACGTTTTGCATATTCATGCGTGAAAATGGGCCGACTTTTTGAGTTGAGAAAAACTCCATGAACCAGAAAAGGAAGGGACAGCGCAAGGGCCTCCTTTTTGAGGATCATGACGACAATAACAATGTTGGGTACTGGGGAGGCGTCGGAAATTGGAAAAACTGAAGGATTTGCAAGTTATGGACAAGCGTAGGAAAGTTGGTTCTTCAGCATCCCCTGCACCGAAGCCTTTGAGCAATCTCACTAAGCCCGTCTTCAAGATTCCACCCGCTGGCCACACTCAGACCGGTCCTACTAGAACCAGCACTCCGGTTGAAGACACTGAAGAGCCGATTCCTTCGACCGGTGGAACTCAAGTTGTGCTGCGCCGAAGACTTGATTATGGCGGCTCGGGGTCTCCGTCTCCAGAGGTCTTGGTCATTGACTTGGACCGCACAGTTCGAGGGCCATACATCAACTTCCTGGATTTCCTGAGATGCGTCCGAAAGGGATGTCTTGGCCGCGGGAAAGAAGGAATTGGATGATGAGGTAGCTCGCTTGGCTAGAGAAGTCGAGTCATTGAGAAGACAACTGGAGCAAGAAACTCTGTTGCGAACAGACTTGGAAAATCAGCTTAAGACAAAGACTGAAGAAGTGGTCTTCAGAAGCCGTTGCCATGAGCAGGAGGTGCAAGGCAGTCGATGACGATGAGCTCCAGGAGATACCAGTGGAAGTGGATGAGGAAGCTAGGGTGGCTTGGAGTACTGCTGCAGCAGTTGAGAGGGCTAGTCCATCAGGCCAGTAGTCCTGTTGATCCACCTTCATGTTCTCCTTTTCGGCTGCTGAAAAGTATTGGCTCCAGCCAGGCCGCCATCCCAGGAGTAATGAAACTTAAAAAAACAAATTGAATTAAATCAACTATCGGTATATAAAATACAATTTTTTCACTCAAATGACAGCAAAGATAGGTAAAAGATAAGTTATTTTAATTGTTTTTAACTCAATTTTTAAATTCATTTTGACATTTGTCTACCCGTAGCTCTAACGAGCACCAAAACTACCTCTAAAAAGTCTTAAAAAAAGTACGCACCTGTGAAGGACCTTGTTATCATGCGCAAAACCAAAGGTTCCACCAACTAGACAACCAGGAAGGCAGGTGGATCCCTCTCATCCTCATCAGCATTCTCACTGCTCGGAATTTCTTTTGAGTTCACCTCCGAGTCTATACAAGGTCAAATGAAAATCTAACCCATCCCGTAATAAAAATAAGTCCAAAGCCTCAAGGGTACTTACCATATTCACTGTAAGGAGTTGAATTCCATCCAAAATTTACATACATATTTTCAACAATGTTTGCACATATTTATACATATTTGCAACATGTTTTGCACATATTTACATACAGCTTTCATGATTTTTTGCACGTAATACATATTCTTAACATTTTATGCACATATTTACATACATATTTTCAACATTTTTTTGCACATATTTTTACTTATTTTAAACATTTGTTTGCACATATGTTTACATATTTTCAACATTTTTTGCATATATTTACACATGTTTTCACCAATGTTTGCTCATATTTATACATATTTGCAACACGTTTTGCACATATTTACATACATATTTTCAACATTTTTTGCATATATTTACACACATATTTTCAACATTTTTTGCACATATTTACATACATATTTTCAACATTTTTGGTACATGCATGTCCGTGCTCTGGTTACGTCTATAAGTTTGTGGTTTTGCATCCCTTTGTGCCCATTTTTCATCCCCATAAGCGCGTGTTTGTCAGCAAGCAATATCTCTCTATTACATGTCAAGTGCAGGTGAAGGCATGCGAGTTGGTTTAACTCACAATATCTTGCATACTTAAGGTAGAATACAACCTTCTTTAGCACAAGTGCTAAACTTAAAAAGCAATGAGGAGGGATACCAACTGGTTTACCACAAAGCCAACGAAGATCAAAAATGACTCGCGCTCCAGATCATGAAATCTACCAACCCTGAGGAAAATGGTCCTCAAACACTTAACGTCTGCAACGAGTGCCTTTTTTGAGTCGGATGGTGATAAAAGTCCTACATTTATTCTCAGTTGGTGGTGAACCTTAGTCATCTCCATTGCCCCTTGATTTGCAAAATAGCAAATGAGAAAGTAAAATGCAGTGCAAGATATGGCCCAGAAGAAGAACGTCAATCGCAGTAGCACGTTGTCTTTCAGATGGGCGATTGTGACGTAAGCGTCACAAATGACTGCAACCAGAAGCACCATTTTTAATCCGTGCGCAAAAAACGAGGTGACATCGTTTGCCAGGACCATGTAAAGTTGCATTCTTCTTGCCTTTTGCATGATTATCAATAAAGACCACTCATCAGGTGCCTGCATATGCCTGTTGATGAATAAAATCATGAGTTGTTTCCCAAATAATTTTCTTTACAAGCATACCTGAGTGACTTTCCGATTTCCACCATTTCTGCAAAGACTTTCCCACAGGTTAGGGCTAATACGAACACGAGTAAGATAACTATATTAATTAGAAATGAAAATACGTAGACATCTGTAGCAAAACAAATGGCCGAAAATGTAGCGTTTTCCCGAATACTGCAGAAAATCGTTAGATTACGAAGCTGCAGTATCATGGATGGGGCCAACCAAAGTAGTCCAACGACTAAAATCGGGGAAAAAAATGGTAAAGCTGACAGCTCATATTTTAAAAGCAGATCCAAGATAGGTAGAGATCGCCACGGACGACAGTTAGAAGTAGATAATGCTATACATATATTAGACAAAACATCATAATAAGTTCAATTTGGATTCAGCTGTGCGTACATGCTTTATGATTATTTAACTTACATTCTCCGAAAATTGCGTTAAAAACTGTAATAATGGAACTTCTGTTTACAATGTATGCATGATAACATAAAAGTAGAATGACGTTGAAAGCAAAGGTGTAATTGATTTGCCATGCCAATTCATGAAATTGGACTTGGGCGCTTGTAGTACTCAGAAAATATTTAAAAACAAATTGGCAAGTTGATTGAATCATGTATGCACTCAAGATCGCAAAGCAAAGGCAGCAAATAGGTCTTCGCCACACTGGAAGTGGTGTAAGCTGGCCATTCTTAGTGTTGACTGCAAATGGGATCATGCCAACTACCGAAGCGACGGCCATGGTAAAAAGAAGTAACCTGCTTACACCTAAGTTAATCATGATAACTAGAAAACTTGGAAAGTATTTCAGATCGTTCAGTTTGCAAAACAAAAACTCGGTCCCTTAAGAAAATTCGCACAAATATTCCTGTTAGTGGCCAAGTCGTCGGTACACCATGTCAACTCTGACCAGCGTTTTTTGAGTGTGCTCAGCTTTGTAAGTGTGGAGGAGAACTGAATTCTTTTGTTGGCAAGTTGGAAAGCTTTAGAGAGTATTGCATTTGTTTCTGTGAGATTTTGTAGTGCTTTCTGCAGTGGGTAACTCCGTACTAATGTAAGGTGAGACCTTCATGTTCCGTTAAATACAAGAAAACACAGCTCTCTCTTAGCGACATATTTGCACTGGTCCAAGTAAGCCGGCACCCACATATTGCCAGTCCAAGTTATCCGACATCCAACTGTTGTCAGTCCAAGCTAGCCGACATCCAACTGTTGTCAGTCCAAGTTAGCCGACTATTATGGTCGGGTGAAATACAAGTTAGCCGACCAACCCGACCCGACAAATTTATTTCTTCAAGTTACCCGACATCCAACTATATTCGGCTGACAATCAAGTGAGCCGGCTTTCTCACATTCAATTTAGCTGACTACCCGACTTTCGCCTCCAATTGTATGATTTTCCTGCCCAGAAGTCGGTACAACTAACCCGATTATGGTCAGATTATACAAGTAAGCCGACAAAGAATTATTTAGAAATAGTACTTCAAAATAACCACAACAAAAACTTCGACATTCTAATGAAATCCTTTGAATATCTCATAGGTTACTTCAAATATCTGAAAAAATTCGAAATTCAAAATGTTTCGCCAGATATTCACAATATTGTATCAGAATTTTGAATTATTTTAACAGAATTCGAAGTATTTTGACAGATATTTGAAGAGTTTTATGAGATATTTGTAGTATTTAATGAGATTTTCTATTATTGGAATTATTTTATAAGATAATTAAAATATTTGATGAGATAATCGAAGTTGAGAATGTCGCTGGATATTGTCGCTAGCCGACAATATCCAGAAGTCGGGTAACTTAATTAAATAAAATTATCGGGGCAGGCTGGTCGACTTACATGGAGTTTCAAAGTTATCTTACTTGTATTTCACCCGATATTAGTCGGTTAACTGGCAATAGTTGGGTGTTGGCTAACTTTGACTGACAATAGTTGGATGTCGGCTTACTTTTATGGACAATAGTTGGGTTTTGGTTTACTTGGTCTGACAATAACTGGGTGTTGGCTAACTTGACTGACAATAGTTGGATGTCGGCTTACTTGGACTGACAATAGTCGGATGTCGGCTAACTTGGACCCACCGCACGTCATTCCGGTAAGAAACTATGGCCTCAGCAAAGTTTAGAGAATGAGGTGATATTTAATTTTGGTAGCTGGACGCTATCTCAGTATGAAACCTTAGCTGCTGCCCTTATCAAAAGTAGGTCAAAGTAGATATGGGAATGGCATCGTTGTCTAAACTGTCAGAGAAATCTCGTAGTAATTAAGTCAATATTTCACGCTTGAAAAGGCCTCTGGTTTTCGCATACATAAACTAGGGAACATGTTCCTGCGATATGGCCCACGAGTAATTATGGGAAGACCGATCTGATGAAATTTTCCTGTCGTAATTGTTTTGCTCTAGTTTCACATAGCTATGGAGACATCTCGAGCAACAACTGAGCATGAGGCTGAGGCTCCCCCTCAGAGGAAACTGTCAGCGACATGTATAAATACATAAGCTGTGCCCTTAAATTTCGAAAGTTTGTGCACGAGGAATAAGATAAGATAGAATGACATGTCATGAGACTAAATTATCAACAATCTTACTATACTTGGTATTTATATTTATACACGTAAAATTGTAATCGCGCTAACTGAATTTACTAAAATTGTGGGGTGTGATAGGATTATTTCCTCTATACACCGAATAAATCAATCAATCAATCAAATCAATTCCAAAAATTAAATAAAAATTAATTAAAATAAAAATTAAATTACATAAAAATTAAATTAAATAAAAATTAAATAAAATTTAAATTAAATAAAAATTAAATTAAATAAAAATTAAATTACATGAAAATTAAATTAAATAAAAATTAAATTAAATGAAAATTAAATTAAATAGAAATTAAATTAAATAAAAATTAAATTACATGAAAATTAAATTAAATAAAAATTAATAAAAATTAAATAAAAATTAAATTAAATAAAAATTAAATTAAATAAAAATTAAATTAAATAAAAATTAAATTAAATAAAAATTAGAATAAAATTAAATAAAGATTAAATTAAATAAAAATTAAATTAAAATTAAATTGAATAAAAATTAAATTGAATAAAAATTAAATTGAATAAAAATTAAATTGAATAAAAATTAAATTGAATAAAAATTAAATTAAATGAAAATAAAATTAAATAAAAATAAAATTAAATAAAGATTAAATGAAATAAAATTAAATAAAAATTAAATTAAATGAAATTTAAATTAAATAAAAATTAAATAAAATTTAAATTAAATAAAAATTAAATTAAATAAAAATTAAATTTAAAATTAAATTAAATAAAAATTAAATTAAATGAAAATTAAATTAAATAAAAATTAAATAAAAATTAAATTAAATAAAAGTTAAATTAAATAAAGATTATATCAAATTAAATTTGAATTAAATTGTTTTTTTTACATTTAAAACTAATAAAACTTGTGAACGTACCACAGCATAAGATTGGCAAAGTGAAGCAAATAGCCGCCCGAAAACTCCAGTTTCCAATGTGTTCCGGAGATCAAATGAAACGATTTTGTCTACAGCGACCTAGCCAGTTCAATGAATTGTCAATTGAAGCTCAAGTAAAAGAGTTAATTTAAAGCCCAAAGGGCCAGCTTACTTAATTTACAAATGGCAGTTGAGGAGTGGGTGGCAAGAGGTCTGAAAACAGCCCAAATGCAAGGCATATAGAATAAGATCTTATTCTATATGCCTTGCCCAAATGGTTCTCTGGAGGTGAATAACTTCAATGTTGACACTTGTGACAATCAGACTGTCCGCTATTCGAGTGTTCTCAAGAGCTCGACTCTCAATTAACGTGAAAACTCGGTCCAGCAGCTGGATCACATAGTCGTCGAACCCTCCAGTTCCATGAATGTCCTGCTTGCCCTGCAATATATTCAAAAAAAATGAATTTAAATTAAATAACTGGAATTTCTCGCTAAAATAGATTAAATAAAAATAAATTCAATTTTTGGAATCTCTTGCTTAAAAAAATTTATTTAACACTAAACCAACTTTTGTTAATTTTATTTGAATTTTATTTGAATTTAATTTGAATTTAAGTTGAATTACCTCATCAATCATTGGCTGGAAAATTCAATTTAATTCAAATTAAATTCAAATTATTTTTATTTGAATTTTCTGCCAAAAAAAATAAAAATGAAAGTTAATTTTTTTTATTTTGGAGCCAAAATGACAAATAATTTGAATTTTTTGGATTTTCCGCGAAAAATAAATTAAATGATTTGAAGTTTCTGGATTTCCCGCCTAAAGTAAATTTTAATTTGCTTAAATTTTTAGTTTTTGCGGGAAATTTGATAATAAAAATTAAATTTAATTATTAAAATTTTTGGTTTTGGTGGGAAATTTGAAAATTAAAATTAATTTTTGTTTTTTAAAACGTAAACGTAATTAAAAATTCTGTGATTTTTATTGTTGAATTGACTCACCTATTCCCACAGCGGATGATTATTCCAATTGTGATGGAAGCTGAGGAGAAATTGAATAAATTCCCTCAGCTCCGCCTCACACTTCTCGTTTTGAATAGATAAAAAACATCACCGAATGGTGTAAGGAGTCGCGGTTAGCGCCCTCTAGCGTAATACTTACACATATCCCACCGCCAGAAATTTTTTGAAACTGTTGCAGGTTTTGGAAAAACTTATTTGAAAATAAGTTTTTCCAAAACCCGCAATAGTTTCGAGCGCCATCGTTCTCGCATTGCCCCAGAAGCAGAAATAGCATGCGAAAGAATACATAGAGTAGTCCAAATCTATTGACGTCTCACTTCTCCCCCAAAACACCAAATTTCACCACCAACTTTCAGCCCACCCCATTCCGCCATGACCCACCACACACCTTCCGAAATGGGCAAAGCACGTACTCCGAAATGTCAGCTTTCACCTCCAATCAACATCATCTTCGTAGGCCCCCCCTGGACAGCCCGAGGTCGTTCTAATTGAACCACCAAATTCTACCCTAACCCGATGCTTCGATCCTAAAACTCGTGATCCGTCCCTCCTCAGCGAATGTAAAATATCCGATCCATGTGAATCATTAGCATGCTACAAAACTTATCAACCATCTGGCACCGGCTTTATTCTGGTTCGAAGTTGTACATATATATATAATGCAACGAAGACAGCACCATGTAGAGGGATCAGTGGTGAGAATAAAAAGTGCTATTGCAATGATCGAGACGGCTGCAACGATGAAAAAGGATACGAAGTGTCTAAATTGGATTGGGATGGATCGAGACCGACCCCCGGATGTACGTTAGGTCCTGGTTCTGTCGCCGTCAACACCCGATTGAGATTACCTTACACTGTGCTTGCTGTACTCAGTGGATGTCTCGGAATTGCACAAAAAATATGTCATTAAACTTATCGATCACCGTTAACTCATCACAAACAGCGGCCTCCAAAACAAAAGTCCTCGATGTTAAGAGAGAGAATACAAAAGTGTGACAATAAATAATCTTGAAGCAGTATTCAGTGTTAATTAGATTCTGGCATTATTACAACCACAAGAAGAAAAGTATTTAAATTAAGTATTTCATCCCACGTTGTTATGGAATCAAGACTTTAGAAGCGGAGAAGAGAAGTTCAACTGGTCTCAGCTTCCAAGTAACAAAAGGCAGGCATAAACTCCTCATTTGGCCACACGGTTTGAACACAGCTAGGCCCTTCAATTCCACGGACGTTTTACCACGTCAGGCTTGTTGCACACAACACTGTCACTTAATCAGTGACGTAAATAAAATTAATAAGGCTCGAGAAATGCTCGTGACAAGTTTCAGAGTACGCCATGGTCAACACCATGAACACGTAGTGGGTGCCTAATGTCGTAACTTACCATGGAAAGTTGGTGCGCATGCTCAATAGTTGTCGAGATATTTAAGAAAACAAAATCTCGAAACTAAAAATTGGAGCTTTTCTTATGGGATTTAACATGTAAAATTTTGAATGAGTAAGAGGGACCACATGAAAATTTCAGATATCTAGCGACTTTTGACAAGAAAGGCTCATTTTCTTTAGCTAAACATCAAATTGGAGTTTTCTTTTGAGATTCGACATTGGGAAGTGCAAGAGGTAAAGGGGACCCTTTGGAGCATTTTAAGTCGGGATACTCGAAATTCAAAATGGCATTTTTCTTACAGGATTTAACATGGATTTTTTTTATTAATTTGAGTTCATTTTATTCAAATATTTTAGTTTTGAGTAACAATTTGTGAAACGTAGATAAATCGTCCATGTTCAGAGAAAATTTTCTGAATGTTGGCTGTGGATACCTTTACCACTAAAGTATCTTATACCATAAATTTCAGGGATGGGGATTGCCTCTGTCCCTGGCAACATGAGGTTGAAGTTTCATTTTTACAAAGTTGCCCACCCTACACCACCTCCAATTTTGAAAAATCACCAGAAATTCTTTCAAATTCGTATTCTACACGTAAGACTGCAGGTGAATGCCCGTTGCAGTTTTGAAAAAAGGTGGAATCACACAGAATTAAATGCGTCAATTTACGGATAAAACTTGCTGAAGATCCAATCGACTATGCATTGTACCTTGTATCCTAATCCGGAGCATTTAATTCTGTGTGATTCCACCTTTTTAAATGAATTTGTATTTAATTTAAATTTTATTTTATTTATTTAATTTAAATTTGATTTTATTTATTTAATTTAAATTTGATTTTATTTATTTAATTTTAATTTGATTTTATTTATTTAATTTTAATTTGATTTTATTTATTTAATTTTAATTTAATTTTAATTTAATTTTAATTTGATTTTATTTATTTAATTTTAATTTGATTTTATTTATTTAATTTAAATTTGATTTTATTTATTAATTTATTTATTCAATTTAAATTTGATTTTATTTATTAATTTATTTATTCAATTTAAATTTGATTTAATTAATTTATTTAATTAATTTAAATTTGATTTTATTAATTAGTTTATTTAATTGTAATTTTATTAGTTTATTTAATTTTAATATTTTATTAATTTATTTAAATTTATTTATTTGGTTTTAATTTTATTAATTTATTTAATTTTAATTTTATTAATTTATTTGTATAATTTAAATAACTTAACTTGATTTTAGAAAGAATCGTTGCCTGTTGCCTCGAAAAAAAGGGCGGAGCAAAAGAACCACCCTTTGATGACTTGGAATTTCCCATTATCCCCCTGTTAAATCCCATTTTGAATTTCGAGCATCCCAACTAAAATGCTCCATAGGGCCCCCTGTTTGCCTCTTGCACTTCCAAATGCTGACACATCCAAGATTCGATTATTATTGCCGTTTTGATTTCTAGGTAGCTCATCATCTGAGAATATTCGGTTGCCAGCTGGATTTGTGGGTGGTGGTGGAGGAGCTCGACGACCACCAGGGGTGGACTTATGCTCGACGAGTCCATATTTCTGAAGGTATTGCTTGGTTGCAAAGGATAAATTTGTTGAGGACATTCCATAAATTGTTGTGTCTAATAGAAAAACAAATAGACACAAATTGAATTTAAATAGAATTCAATTTAAAATTTTAAGTGAAACTCACGTGCCGAGCGATCGAGTATAAAGAGCAAATCTTTAAGAAATCTCTAGCAATGACAGCTTTGGACAAATGGAGCAAAGTATTATCCAGCAAAGACTCCGTCTCATCCTCCAGCTTTCCAGCATACGGGAGTAGATGAATTAACTGATTTTCTTTTTGGTATTTTGATTTAAAATTCTCCTCCGGATCCCAACTTCCTCGTCTTCCATCTTCCAAATCCTCCAGCGAAGAGATCGCCGACTCCTCCGTGTCGTCAATTTCTGGGATTTCGTCCGCGGACACCATCTCAATTCAACTAAATTACGCCCACTTCTAGATTATAAAATCGAATGCAGCGATAGAGAAAAGTTGAAACGTCAAGCTTGGGCGAGTTATGCATCCTCCAGTTATGCAGATGATGATGACGCAAAGATGATTCAACGTTTTTCAATGACAAAATAGCTCCAGCATTCTCCAGCAATTGAATTTCATGCTCAATTTGTCGGCAATCAACGCAGCAATTTTCTTACGGGGTTTAACATGTGAAATTTTGACCCAACAAAGGGGGGACCCTTACTTACATTTGTGGCTCCGTATATAGGGCCTCAAATAAGGCCCATATAAAGCGTTAGCTGACGCTAACGCTTAGGCTGACAGCATTTTTCAGTCGCTTGCGTAAGCAAACATGGAAGAGAGAACACCTGCAGCCAATGTGTAGCCATAGGAACGAATCTATTTAAAGACAATGCGCAAGGAAATTCCCAGCTCCACCTCCGTCTCGAGGTCAAGTGGTTGGTCATCCTTTGTGGTTGAAGGGGAAATTCTAAAACAGCTTTAATTTAGCTTCAACTGAAGGGCTGTTTTGTTGTTGTCTGTTCCAATTTCGCCAAGACCTTATACGATACGAAAATACTTCACTCACAGGAGTAAACTGATATTAAAAATATGTGGTTGTTGCTGCCAGCAACGGATGCAGCTATTTCTAAATACTGTTAAAAGCTACCTAATATTTCTCGATGGAAATGAAATATAATTTTCCCTTTGCCTGTATAGCATGAATGAATGAATGGTGATGGTGATAAGCCAGATCCGATTCAACCTTTGAACAATAAAGGCGCTTAATTTCCTTGCTCCGTTCACGACGACAACGTCGGCCTTCCATTATTTCCATACGGTGCGCTGTCAGTGATCTGGCAGTTCCATTAAAGTAGTTACTGTATTGGGTAAGTTATGCACCCTCCAACTGTAAACAAGCCAGGCATTTTAAAATTTATCGGTTTTGATTTGATTGGGGATTTTCTAGAAGAAAAACTCTATTTCTCACTGGCAGCAAAAGTCGACGTTAAGCTATATTGTGGAATTCAAACCCGAATATCACCGACTGCAGTTTGAGCCCGGTCTCCAATAATGCAACCACTCAAAAGATGGAAACTACGATCCTTTCTTGAAGTTAGCGTATCCGTTTGGGTGGTTTCGTTTCTTATTTGTCAACAAGGTATAAAAACTTTTGCGAAATCGAGGTTTAAAATCTGAAAATTTTACCAACTCTAGTCGTGGCTGCTCTTAAATGCTACCAATGCGAAATAAAAGCCCCAAAAAACTCCAGCAGTGACAACGATCCGTGCTTCGATCCTAAAACCCGTGATCCGTCCCTACTCGTCGAATGTAAAATATCTGATCCATGTGAATCAATAGCATGCTACAAAAAGTATTATCAAGAAGCTGAAAACGACAACTCCGGCCTTCGCTATATTCTGGTTCGAAGTTGTATCTATATATATAATGCAACGAAGAGGACACCATGTAGAGAGATCAGTGGTAAGTGGAGACAGTGCTATTGCAATAATAAAGACGGCTGCAACGATGAAAAAGGATACGATGTGTCTAAATTGGATTGGGATGGATCGAGACCGACCCCGGGATGTACGTTAGGTCCTGGTTCTGTCGCCGTCAACACCCGATTGAGATTACCACACACTGTGCTTGCTGTACTCAGTGGATGTCTTGGAATTGCACAAAAAATACGTCATTAAACTTATCGATCACCGTCAATTCATCACAAACAGCGGTCTCCAAAACAAAAGTCCTTGATGTTAAGAGAGAAAATATAACAGTGTGACAATAAATAATCTTGAAGCACTATTTAGTCTTAATTAGATTCTGGCATTATTACAACCACAAGAAGAAAAGTATTTAAATTAAGTATTTCATCCCACGTTGTTATGGTAATATGAATCAAGACTTTAGAAGCGGAGAAGAGAAGTTTAACTGGTCACAGCTTTAGATCTCTTGATAAGTTCTATTATTACTAGTCCTATTCATCTTTCTAAAATATGACGCCTCATATTGTCATAAATTCTTTAAAACACCCTACGAAGCTCCGTGAATAAAAATACGCTCGTGATACTGCCCGAATAAGAGGAGCTCATCAGTTGTTCCACCGCACCGTAGCCAGGAATAGCTAGATCACCTTTTGTTTGACCTTTTGTCATATGCATGTCATACGGACGGTCAATGACTTATCGGTCCTTCTCTTGGCAGTTCCAGTTTATGGCTCGGCTGTAATTTGGAACTTAATGTGGAAAGACAATGCGACACGATGTTGTACAAAGCTCTCTGGCAACATTTCCGACAATCTTTCCATCAACATTTCCTCTGATACTTCTGGCAACATAAGGATTGTAGGTATGGACTTGGTCTATCAAGTCCAATCCAAACCTAGGAAGCACTGAGGCTACTGGAACAGTCAGGTTGAGGAAGAAGAGGAATCCAAAAGTTGAAACATTCTCCCTACTCAGCCTGAATAGATTTTTAGCCTTGACCGTCGTTGTAGAGATAAGTTCACATTCTACGCATGACTGAGTAGAATAATCATCCCTTGAATGAATGAAAGGAAGAAGCCAAAGCTAATTTGAATAAGGTTAAAGTATGAAGATGATGATGAGATATGAGCATGATGAAATAGTCAGTAGTAGCGTCCCTTGACTACGGCGTGCTACCTCGTGGGTCTTGAGTAGGTAGCTGGGAGCCTTGTGCTCAAGACTTAACAAATCTCAAGTCCCCCGTTGCTGCTTTTCATTTGTGGCACTTTAACTCTTGACAAATTCAACAATTTCCCTCAAAATTTGTCGGAAATTTCACTAAAAGTTTTCCATGTTCATACGTGAAGTTCGGCAGTTGGGCTTTTTTCATCAGTGGGCCTCATCGCCATCGGCCGGTTCATTGTGGGAAGTGAGGAGCCAATAACGACCCTTACTTTTGAGTTTTATGATGAGCACATCATCAGACCATTCTCTGCGATAAGGGCAAGGGTCTCTTGAAGGTTGGTGAACTTTCGGATGTTAGCGTGCTTTTTTGTTTGAATTTTTGTGCAAAATTTTATTAACGTGTTTGGATTTTCGCGCCTTAAATCGCGCAAATTTTCGCGCGCACCGTATTCACCTAACAATGACGACTGCCTAGTTCAGCATAGACATTCGATGAAGATCTATCGCCATAACTTGTCTTTCGCTCCTATCTGATTTCAAATTTTGACATTTTTTTTACAAAATGTAAGCGCGGGAAATTTAAAAATTTTGAAAAACTTTAAATTTCAGGAGGAAAAAATTCCCGTTTTACCGGCGGCAGCAGCCGCACAGTCGGCAGTAAATTTAAACGAGTCGAAAAATTTGTGTACAAGTGAAAGGATGATCCAACCGTTACTGAGAGACTTGGATCAGATTTTTGGTAATCCTGATACGTCCTGGAGTGATGAAACGGTGAGAGGACTTTGACAAGCTTTTGTTGTGTTTGAAAATGTTGTGTTACCATGATGACTGCATAGCTCAACGTAGTGCGGCAATGATGAACTCGTAGCGCATGTCTTTCGCTTCTATTTCAAGTGACCCCTACAGAAAGGGTGAACTGAGTAATTAGAAAAGTTGTTAATGTTGAGACTTTTCTTCGTTGACCTTTCAGTTCCAAGCCCCAACCCCTCCAGGCGCGAACAAGCCTGGAGCAGTAGATGAGGCCACCAGCGCAGGGGTGGTCCAGTCCCTCTAAAAACATCAACATGATTTTTCAAGGTCAAGGTCGACATGGTCATTTGTATGGGTCGAGGGGACCGGAGGCTCATGCCCTTGTGGTCAATCAGTCACATTCCGACTCGGCCACGGCGCTGCTGCGCAAATGGCCCTAATTTGTGGGGGAGGGGTCCTCAGTGGAGCCAGGTAATTTTTTTTTATTTTTTAATTATAAAAAAATTATCATGTTAAGGGCCCACTTGGGTCAAGGGCCTCGTGTTCAGGGCCCAATTTTGAAAGTTGAATTTAATGGGTCTAGGGGCTGTTATTTTGGATGGAATTCAACTAGTCGCCCAAACTTTTTTAAGGGCCCACTTGTGTTAAGGGCCCGTGCGTTTAATGTCCTTAGCTGAAAACAAATGGTACACTTTTTTTGTAGGTGTGTCCACATAATTACCTGGAACCCCAACTAGCTTCAATTTCATTGGACCAGAGTCTGCTAGATTCACCAAATCAATCCTCATCCTCATCTCAGTTCTCAGGACTAACCCAAGAGGTACCAAGAGGTAGTCGCCTCTTCACCCAAAATGCCACCGCCACCACTTTTAGATCTTCCAGCGATCAACTCGACTACCATGACTTCTTCCAAGGGTCCTGCTACTACTCCTTACAGTGAATATGGTAAGTACCCTTGAGGCTTTGGACTTATTTTTATTACGGGATGGGTTAGATTTTCATTTGACCTTGTATAGACTCGGAGGTGAACTCAAAAGAAATTCCGAGCAGTGAGAATGCTGATGAGGATGAGAGGGATCCACCTGCCTTCCTGGTTGTCTAGTTGGTGGAACCTTTGGTTTTGGGCGTGACAACAGGGTCCTTCACAGGTGCGTACTTGTTTTAAGACTTTTTAGAGGTTAGTTTTGGTGCTCGTTAGAGCTACGGGTAGACAAATGTCAAAATGAATTTAAAAATTGAGTTAAAAATAATTAAAATAACTTGTCTTTTACCTATCTTTGCTGTCATTTGAGTCAAAAAATTGTATTTTATACACCGATAGTTGATTTAATTCAATTTGTTTTTTTAACTTTCATTACTCCTGGGATGGCGGCCTGGCTGGAGCCAATACTTTTCAGCAGCCGAAAAGGAGAACATGAAGGTGGATTAACTGGACTATTGGCCTGATGGACTAGCCCTCTCAACTGCTGCAGCATTACTCAAAGCCACCCTAGCTTCCTCATCCACTTCCGCTGGTATCTCCTGGAGCTCATCGTCATCGACTGCCTTGTCCAACTGCTCATGAATTCCACATAAGTGCTCATGAACACTGCACTGGCCTCAAAGGTTGCCACACCACCTGCTCGGTCAGTTGCCTTCTCTGTTCTCGTGGATCCATTTCTTCTTGAGCCTGTTCAATAGGAGCTGACACTACTGGGGCCACATCTTGTTCTGCCACCACTTCGTTGCGCTGAATCTCTTCATCAGGTCTTGGAACTACTGGACTCGGGCTTCTTGAGGCTCTGATAGGGCAAAGTCGACCTGGCTCATTTGTGTGGTGGCTCAGGAATAGATAAATCGACTGGACCTTCAGCACCTGACGGCTGTTGTGGGCTACTTTGCAAAACCGGTTCGGGGAGGAGCTGAGTGGGAATATGAGAAAGTCCACGTCCGCGTCCGGCAGGGCGGAGGGTGGGGGGTCGGATCGTGTTCATACTACGTGGCAGGGATCTTGGTAGCAGTGGGTGCTGGGGAAACAGCGAGACAAATCGAGGTCTTGGTGCCGCTTGGTCAGCCAGTTGGCGGAGTCTCCTGCCCGTATCCTGAGGTGGCGGGAGTAGACAAGTTTTGTTGCGGATCCGCTTTTCAGGGCCCACACATGCTACACAAAAGCATCCATGTTTCTGAAAGGAATGGAATGAGAGAGAGGGAATTTGTAAAGTGAAAGAAAGAGAGAGAGACTAACATTGACCTTTTAATATTGTCTACCTGCTCTGCAAGTGCACATTATGAATTTATCACCCAAGTACGTCCCTTCTTGTTCAGGGAAGTAACGTAGGAAGTTGGCGAGACCTTGCGGGGATCGGTGATTGAGAATCATCTCATCCGTACAATGCCAGTCCTTGGCCACCTTGTAGTCCTCAAACGCACTGCGGAGACCGGCAACTTTTTTCGGGTAACGCATTTCTTCGTCCAGTAACAGGCGAAGAGGGTCGTCGCTGTCGAACATATCCAGCACGTTGAGATCGGCAGCCTTTTTTGCTCGTTCTTGGAGCAAGAGGACCACTTCGTGGGCGTCCAGTCGGAATTGCTTGGTATTGAGCTTGTAACCGTCAAGATGGCGGCAGCTTGCTGAGATGTGATTGAATACCGTGCAAGGACCCCGCCGGCACGGGGGGAGGAGTAAGGCCGACTCTGTGTGGAGGTCCTTTGAAACTTGACACGGTTGCCGGTGACTAATTTTTATAAATCTTTTGAACTGAAAATTGTACTTTGCTGAACGGGAACCAACAGGACAATTCTATCCTAAAGCTGAACACCTAATGAGGGTAGACTTAAATTGGTAGCAACACGATATTGAAACATTAAGAAGCTCTGGCATTCTGTTCTTTGCATTTCATAGGTATATATACTCCTTCTTCCGGGCTTTTGTTATGTAGAGTGGCCAAGGCCTGTTAAATACTGTAATGATAAATTCTTTGCCAGATTGGGGCAAAAATAAATGCATGCATCTATAAAATTATGATGCAATTATAACATGCGATAAGCCAGCCAATGTTCAGATATCGAAACAACTGGCCATTAATTGAGCTAGAAAAGGATGCTGATGGTATGTACTTGAGAGTTGATTAACAGTAGTCCGGTTTATTAATTGTTTCACGAACGACTCTGTTATTTATTTAAGTGTGATATTTATGCATTAAATGGATTTCCTTCTTGAAGAACCAGGGCGTCCTCCAGCCAAAGTTGTCAAAGTGGCCCTTAGTGCAGTCAAGAATGCTACCACTTATGGCGACCCAAGGGTCCCCATGGGATATACATCTTAGATATTATATATATAGTTGGATGTTAATCTTATGCTAAGTTGACCCACTTAAGGGTCAGTCCTTCAGAGCTATTTATAATAATTATATCACCAACTCAACTTTAGGCTAATCCATTAATATAAATAATGTTACTTTTGGGTTGTACTACCTCTCATGGTATTTAATACTAATCCATCAGTCTCACTTGCTCCCTGCGTGGAGAAGTGATGACTGACCTCCTATAAAAGGAGCCTTCACGAGTTGTTAGAGTTAGTTGGAGAGCAGCCACGGACCTTACATCTTTGGCAATAAAGCTTCGATATTTACCTCTGTCAGTCAGTAACTCTGCCCGTCAAATAATCATTATTCTCTCCAACTCAATCTTCGCAATCCGCACTCACTACATATTCTCTTTGGCCGTAGTTGCCTTACACTGATGACAAGGAGTGGTGTGATCGATATGATGCCATCCGTGCTGAAAATGATTCTACCGAAGAGGAAAAATATCATCAGCTCCAATTCCTCGTCGTAGACGAGCTCGCAAAGCAAGTGCTCGACGAACAACAGGTCGCTGAGAAAGTTAAGGCTAACTTGGCTGAGGTTACTGAGCTCAAAGACGATCTCCAACAGCAGGTGGTGTCCATTGGAGAAACTTTAAAGGTCACAGAATTTGAGACAATTCAATTGGAAGCGGATCTAGCAACCGCAAATGAGTCTCTAGCAACAGCAAATGGGTCCCTTAGCCGCCTGAAAAAACGTGAGCAACTCCTAGGTATTCGAGAGAAGGAGCTGGAAGAGAAGTCCAAAGCTCATGACAACTTAGCCGAGCTTCTAGCCGAAGTTCTTGATGCTGCAAAGTCAAACAAAGAGCTCGGTGAGAAGCTCGAGGGTGCCAATGAAGGGCTCTTGGATGCTACTGGCCAGTTCAAAGCCATGCAGGGGCAGATTGCTGACCTTCAGAATGAACTTTCGAAAGTCAGGACCCTCAAGGAATCTTCTGACGTAAGTTGGCACCAAATTATTATTGTAATGAACTAATTTAGAATATCGAAGTCAAGGCCTAATATGAGAGCGTTCATTACTGTCTTCATTGGATTTTTGTGTTTGTATTGCAGATCCAAGTGACAGAACTGAAGTCTCAAGTAGCTTCAATTCAACTTGAGCTAGAAGAGGTTAATGCACAGAAGGAAGTTGCAGTCGTAAGTTTATAGCATCTTGATTAATTTTGTAAATTTCTTGTTGTAGAAATCAGTGCAGCACTTAAGTTTTTGTTTGTATTTCAGAATGAAGCTGCATCTGTGTCATCAAAATTGCTCACAATTGAAGAAGAGTTGGACGATACCAGATACCAGCAGGGTTAAGTATGAGCAACTAAATCAGGTTTCGCGCACTCTCACACTTAGAAACCGTTTCCAGCGACCGGTATTATAGTTATAGGTAGG
>JAQIWI010001033.1:0-19660 GCA_034698825.1 Deuterosminthurus bicinctus | reverse complement strand
AGTGGCCGTATCGTATCAGTACCCGTATCAGTATCACGTCAGATACTGATACCGTATCAGTATCACTTTGATCCCTAATTCACACTGACACTATGATGAAACCTCAGTTGACCACTAGCCTTCGAACTTGCCGACAAGTTGAAACAACACAAAATATAAGTGTTCATGATAGTGTCAAACTCATAGAAAAAGAATACACCTTGTCCATTGTGCAGTTATAAATGCCAAAGTAAAAAACCTTGTAGCAAATTCAATTGCAAAAACATTCTTCTAAACAGCCATTTTTTGCACCATACTCAGTTGAGTAAGAATTTATGAAACGTGTTGTGAAATGGACGAGGTCCGCAGATCTGGTTCTTGTGTAGGGCAGTGAATACCTTAGACCTATAGTATACCTTTGGCATGTACTTCAGGTCTGTGGGAAGCCAATCCTTCTGTGCAGCAGCTCACAAAGTCGAAAAAAATGGATTTTTGCCCAAGTTCCGCACTCAACCCCATCGCCAATTCAAGGAAATGTCATGAAATGAATTTTCTTTCTTAATCTACTCCTTAAAATCTCCTGTGGTTCCACAACATACCACCTGAAATCGTATGGGGTTATGGTGAAAAAAATTCACAAAGTAAGGTCACACATGAATTTAATGCAATTATCAAGATCGCTTCGTCGCCATGAGACTGTTTCCAGCCAAAAATTAGGCAAGCTCAGAAAACAGTAGGAAAACCTCAAAATTAATCGAAACAATGATTTTATCAACAAAACTTCCCAAAAATAACAATTCAGCACTAATTTAAGACGATTTCCATAGCAACACTAGTAAATTATTATTTTCGGGAAATTTTGTTGATAAAATTATGGTTTCGATTAATTTTGAGGTTTTCCTACTGTTTTCTGAGCTTGCCTAATTTTTGGCTGGAAACAGTCTTCATAAAAACCTTCATAAGTACCTTAAAGTTCATGGCAATGAAAAGGCATTTGCGTGCCAAGCACCATGATGCGATTACGTCTGCAAAATGAAACCTTACTTGATAGCTCACATCCTTGAGCTCATAGTGATTAAAACCATTCAAGTGCTTATTGTGTGACTTTCAATAAAAAACAAGACCAGCGTTATACCGCCATGAATATAAACATACGAAGATTAAGCGGTTTCAATGTCCAGCTCCAAACTGCAGTTTCGCCAGCTCCTTCAAAACTAGCGTCGCGTCACACCTTGGCAGCAAACATAGAGATAAGGACGTACTGTGCACTGTACCAAAATGTAATTTTAATGCGCCAGCATCGCTTTACTTACAATACAGCTAAAGAGACATGCGAAGCCAATGTTTACGTGCCCTGGCGATTCCTGTAGGTACAGCACAACGTCCAAAACCAATTTAGTCAAGCACATCTCCCGCACATGCTCACTCATGATAATGAATAATGCTATTTTTTCAGCTTAAAAAGACTCTTAAGTTTGTGTGAAAGTTGTCACACTTGCTTTTGCTGTAAGTGTGCACTTTCTGTCAAGTGTCACGTCGAACTCACAGTCACACAACCTTTGATTTTTAAGACTCACAGTTCTGAAGCCCGTTGGCTTGTGTGACACCCTGAGGATTGTGTCAGCTCATTCAGCCAGTCTATTTCTAAGTCAATGTATTTCTAATAATGCCGGTGGCTGTTACTACAATACTAGTATGCAGAAAACCGATGCTTTGAGCATGAATGCGAAGAGCTGATGCCTTCGTCAGTGTGTGGAGGGTGAAGAGTGAATACCTATTAAACTCTTTTTCTGCTTTATTAGTTCATGGAAGTTATTTTTGTTTGCTTCCAGCCAGCAAAATTAACTCACTGAATTGCACTATGTCTGCGAAAAGTAAAGCAAGATGTGCCCGTGAGCCTGACTGTGCCAATTCACTATCATCTTCGAGAAGCCGTCAACCAGCTAAGTGTGCTCTTTGCTCCAAGACATTAAGCGATTTCCATGGAATGAGACGCCATATTGAAACTCATACAAAGGAGAAGCCTTACTAGTGCAAACTTTGTGACTACAGTGTTGCGTCTGCTCAAAGTATTCGCATGCACATGGAACGAATACACGACAATCCAACTTTACTCAACAAGAATTGCCATTTTAAGTGCACGCACTGTGACTTAGCAACTAATTTCAAAGGTTATTACAATTGTATTGTATTGTATTGGCTTTATTGTCTTAATTCCTGAGAGCAGAGCTCTGATTTTCAGGAATGGGCAGTCATGAACTAATCTAACAGTAAAATTAAATTAAATAACTTAATACATTATTAATATTAATTATATCGTGGGTCATGTCTTCGACTTAGCAGTCATTTTATCACCCCTTCAGTGAATTCATGGTGAGAATCAGCAGACTGCACACTTTGAGTGAGCATATTCCATATTTTTGCTGCTCGACTTTGGAAACAGTTGCTGTAAAAAGAGCTTTTGGTTATTACTAGCAAATTGTGATTCAGTTTGCTAGATCTTCCTGTATCAGGTCTTAAGATCTCTTGGATACAGCTAAGTTTCTCAGTCTGATTTAGGAGTTTTCTGAGCAAATACCCGTAACGCAACGTGAAACTTTCCACTGTTTCATCGGCCGATGCACATTCCGAACCATTTCACCACAACATTTGGAGACTCATCGTGATGAGTCACACAGAGATCGGAGATTGTTATGTCACCACCAAGACTGTCACTTTCGCGGACCCTCAGAAAGGCAACTGAAAGCACATCAGGTGGGACATAACGAAACTCAACGACCTTTCAAGTGTCCCAAGTGCTCTTTTCGAATGGGCAACAAATGTTACGTGAAAGAACATTTGGCAAGGTGGCACTCACCTATCAAATGGGCGTGTAAATTTTGCCAAAACATTAGTTTTCCTTCCAAAGTGTTACAATCATCTTGCTAAAAGCCAAGTGGCGCAAGCTATTTAACTATACAAGGAACCATGTCCATATATTAAAGTTTGTTCACAGTTGAACTCCTTACAATAATAGATAATGCAAGTTGAACTTTATGGCAAGGAATATTAAAAGCCGTTAAATTTAAGCGTGTGTGTGTTTCGTAACTCTCCAATTATTACTGTGAAGAAATAATGATCGGAGAAGCAATAATATTGTCATTTAGATTATATTGCCATTTAATAAATTTCACTCTCAATTTGATGACAATCCACGACTTTAGTTAGTTCCATACTAAACTAATGTAAACAGTCGAATGTAAACACCTAAAAGTCGTATTAACTGTGACACAATAACGAGCATACAATAATGCACTGCCTATGTAGTATGTATGGACAAGTTCACAGTTCATAGATTTTTCCAGTACCCCATCATGGTCATATGGAATAAGCCAGAGAAACCTGAACACGACCATGCAGCAGCCGATACGGTATCATGGATGATGAAACAAAAAGCCATTGCCTCTCAAGTGGATGAAATGGCCTTTGTCATGAGATGCATCAGGAATGTTGTAGTTCCAAAGTCACGTGTTGATAGCAAGGCTGTGAGTAGCAGCTCCACGCTCCTATCTTTGTCCAGCTATTGTGCAATACACCTGTCAGAGAATCCAGAACAAACTATTTGAAACCTAGATAAGGTCATTAAGTAAACATGCTCAAGAGCTCCAAAGGCATGCTACTGCTCTTGTTCTCTCACAGTTTTTCCAAGTCGCAGTGGTCAGTCTGGAATGCTTGAGAGTTGCGCTCGGAGAATACGTGGCCGGATGGCTACAGGGTTGGGTGGCCGGGTTGGCAGGATGGCTGGGCAGTTGGATATCCGGAAAGTCTGACCGGCTTGATGACAGTTAAGGGTAAATGGCTTGACTAATATTTGTAGTTGGATCAGGAAATAATAAAAAGTAACTCAGCTGAAATGTTTGTGCTTGGACGTGAATTTGTGCCACAGTCAATCAAGTCCGTCTGGCTGATGACAAGGATATAACACCTGAGCACATGAACATTTTGCTCCTTAACCTGTAAAGATGTCTTAATCAGTCAACATTTATGTTTTCTGCAGGATTCGAGGAAGGTCCGTCAAAGTGATAAGTGAGCAAACTAACAGTACCAGTCATCCTGAATGCAACAGAGCCTGTTAATTACACTATCTTTCTTTTCCCAAGCCTCCACTTCAGCTGCATTTAGTGTTTAGTCTAACTGAAGCAACTAATATATCATATCATGCTCGCAATAATGAACATTGCATGAGCTAATAAATAGTTCACTCAACTGCTGTGAAATGTAGGTAATATTTAATTACACTCTTGTATCATTGGTAATGACAATGGCTATGAACCAATGGGATATTACTTCCCGATTCCCTAGCTTCTGAATGTAAGGTAACTTAATTTTACATTTTGGATTTATGTGTGCACTTCAAGGGTCCCCACTGTCAGGAGGATACAGCCAGATTGCAAAGCAGAACGCCTTCACATCAGATCAGTTGCTCAATATTTAATTTACTTCAAAGTTTTCCTTTGAGCTGGCGTGCTAGAAGTTCATCACATCTCTGGTGTTCACGTCACAAACATGTAACCTGGCCTGGGTCCGAGTAGTTGAACCATCCTCTCTTTCGGTATTGATTTTCCAGTTTTAAGCAGGTCTTAAGCCTCGGCAGCTCTGAAATTATGAGGGGTCCACGCAATTTTGAATTATAACATTTTTATTGCAATTTAAAGTTTCCCTAAAGTTCTTACCCTGGTTTCGTCGTCAATTAACTTACGCAAAATAAAGCTGATACCAATCATTTTTACCCCACTGGGATATGCATGAAGAAGACAGCAATGGTCCAATCACTCTTTGTCTTAACCCATTGTGGACCGAAGATACGATTTGAAAAAATTTAAGTACAGAAAATATCCTTTCAGCAGTGCATAAAACTACTGGGAAAGAGCCAGAGAAGCTTCAGTTATTTAAAAAGCTCTTAGTATAAACTTTCGTCTCCGTCTTCAATCCTTCCAAACAAAGAACCAAAGATTCAAAGTTGTCAAAATGTTGCCCGCAGAGCTTCAGCCTGCGTCAGGTTCAGGTTGACTATTCGACGAACGAATTCACCGATTTTGATGATTTTTTTTGTTTGAAAGACAATCGAAAATTATGACGATCTGTGGAAAAAACATCGATACTTACGGGGGTTTTAGAAAACTGACGAAAAAACATAAAATTTGGGTACTTCTTTGCCATTTTTTTTACTTTAAATTTATAGCGTGTCCACAGCCATTGATATTTATGCAGTAAAATTACATTTCTTTTCCTCGCCATCAAAATTTATGGGGGGTGACATGCACCCCGTGTCCCCCCATGCTACGAGGCAAGTTTTAAGTACAGAAGATTGTACACAACGCAATGACATACATTTAAACTGAGGATTTTGATTAAAATCTAACTAGAAAATTTAAAAAAAAGTATAGAAATTCAAAGCATTATGACGAGACTTAATTATTCGTAATAAGTATTAATACTGAAATGGGTAATAGGTATGTTGCCTAAAATCTCTTGAGCTTTGACTCAAAGAGTTAAAAAAAATGGAACGAGATATCCTTACAATACAATGCCTTCAAAACTGATTTTATTGCGTGTTCTCGAAAATAATCCTTTGAATTCTTAATTTCAATATTAGAATTAAGTCTACAACCTTTTCCAAATCAAAAATCCCAACACAAGCGGCTAGATGTCCACGTCGGGTGAGAATTTTGTGGCTGTCGCTGAAGATGAACAAACGTCCCAAAGTTAGTAACGTTGGTGAGAAAGAGAACGTTCAGATCAGAATGAAGGGACGATCAATTCATTTGTCATGATTTTGTAAAAGGAATTATGTATGGAAATAATGGGGATTTCTGTGTGATTTTGTATGTAATTATGTTACAATTTATATTGTTATGTAGCTTGAGCTCGGGCCATTGTAGATATTGGATTGTTATTATAATTATAATTAATCCCTATTAATTATTGGGAATTTAGTGGGCTCGACATTGTAAACGTTAAGTGACCTACTTAGCGAACGTTGCTGAGAAGGGACCTCTGGACGAGAGTTGCCATGGAGTCTCAGCCAACGTAAGCCATCGGTCAAGTCGTCGGAGCCAAGTTATAAAATGGACTTGAGCACTTGACTTGGGATGGCAGTGTGATTTTGGTTTTGAGTGTGAGAAGTTGTAAGAGAGATTGAGAGCGAGAGGAAGGAAATTAAAAACAGTCCACAAATTTAAAAAGTATATTTTTCGTGTTGGAAGGAGTTGGGATTATTAATCGAAGGGAATTTTCGTCCATCTCACCAACAGTGGCTGTTAAGTTAAAGCCTTGGTTTGACTGAAAATTTCGACGGATAAAATCTCTGAAATATGGTCGTCGTCGCCTCTGATTAAGATTCAAATTTATTTTGCTGTCAGCAATAGGAATGCCTTGATTTTTTTTTGTAAAAGTCACTGCTGCCGTAGATTGGTGGCGAATGGCTATGACATGACTAATGAATGTATGAACCTTGTGTTAATAAATTGTTTTTAAGAATAATTATGATTGGAATGATTCAAACTCTACTGAAATCTTCATGTTAAATCCATGACTTCCGGCTACTTGCTACTCAAATCATTACTCTAACTCGAATGCGGCCACCGTTTTACAAAACAAGACCTGGTCATAAATGTGGCACCCCTCAAGTAATTTAACTCTGTCGCATTGAGCGAACTAACTTATGGATTTTGGTTGTCACTGGTTGTCTGGAGGCAGCGCAGCGCAAGGAACATGTGAAATGTATGACAGGAGTTAAGTTGTAAAGTCCAATGTAATTTGGAAGATGGGCAGGCAATGAAATAAAAAATATCCCTTGGGAAAATTCCTTGAAGTGAGTGTTGGTGACTTTTTGTAGCCCCGGGTTGCTTTTGTATAAGACATGCTTCTTGTTTTTGTTGCATGAACCGTTGAAAGTTCAGGTGAAAAGCTATTCCTGGACTTTTGTTAACTCGCTCAGAAAAATCTTGTTGTAAACTACTCACATTTTTCAGTGATATAAATAGTCAGAGTGAGAAGCACAAAGCTCGTCCTGTTGGACCTTTTTAGCCCTTGCCGTGCCCTGGATTAGGTTTTGTCAATCTGTTTTTGGAGAGCACTTGAAAAAGTTGACACTGCTCAGCTGTGAGGGCAGCACTCAACATTGCCAAGTTGTATCATTGTCAACTGTTGACAGTGAGTCTTTCTCAAGTTTTGAATGCGTGAAGCCGTTTACGGTAGAAATTGCGGCCAGGTCAGTTTTGGGTTATCAATTCAATCCATAGACTTCCCACCATTCATTTGTAATCAAAATTCATTGCACCCTTGTCGTCGTCATCTCCTCTTTGACAATTTGTTTGTTTTCAGCTCACAACACCCCACAATTTAAAGTTTGTGGCTCAAACCAAATTGGCTCATCCTCTGACATGTGAGTGCTAATTGACATAAGTGGCTGCGCGGGGTCATGAGATCAACCTCCTGACTTTGATGACGATTTGTGTAAGTCTACATTACCGACCCTCTGCTGGTCCCTTTCAGCTGTTGCCCTGGATTCAAGCCTTATTTGTAGTGAAGACCGAAACTTAGGACATGCATTCCGAGCAGAGCAAATTGTAACTTGAAGCTGTGAGTGTACGGTGAAAATTCAGGATTGTGGT
Source organism: Deuterosminthurus bicinctus (assembly GCA_034698825.1). NCBI lineage: Eukaryota > Metazoa > Arthropoda > Collembola > Symphypleona > Bourletiellidae > Deuterosminthurus > Deuterosminthurus bicinctus. The sequence goes on along the minus strand of JAQIWI010001033.1, from coordinate 12,026 downwards.
CACCTGCAACTTCTACCCTGATTCAAGTTTGACTTCTACCCAAGTAGCAACGTGCATAGAATTGAACGTTAATAAATGGTGGATCACTTGCACGTTTAGAATACTACGAAAACTTCACGTTAATGATGCGTTTATTTGGAACGTCAATAAAATGCAAAATGATCCACGCAAAATTCACGTAAATTTATTTGCATAAATTTGACTTGGCTTATCTTGCCCATGAGCAAGCGCAAATGCAAGCGCGCGGTTCTTATTTTCATTGTAACGGACTCAAGCAACGGACAAAGGCAGCTCCGCTCCATTCTAATTAAGATTAAATTGATCACGGTAAGTTCCATTTATTTACTTCAGTGGCCACAGTCTCGTTTAGTATTTTACTGGTGTCATTAAGATAAGGACTACAATGTACTCAGCACGTCATAAAAGGCGACTTGTTTCACAAGCCACAACCGCAGCATTGAAAAGGTGCCGGGTTCAGAAATCTGACACGGAAACATCAAGTTCTTCGGGTGTTGATAGTAGTGAAACCGTTCAAAATGAAGACTCAAATAATTTTGATGAACCTTATTGTGTGCCACAAAACTTCTATGAAGAAAAGGTTGAAGATGCAAATGAGACTTGTGATTCCGAAGAGGTCGTTGCATCGAAAAATTCTTTCACCCAAAGACTTCAAGAGTGGGCTTTGAGTGAAAAAATATCGTTAAAATCAACATCAAAATTGCTGAAGATCCTTCGAGAAGTTGAAGTGCTTAAAGAGTTGCCAAGTGATGCTAGGACGCTGCTGAAAACCCCCAAGTCTGCAAAGACGAGATCAGTTCCTCCTGGCAAATACATTCACTTTGGACTAGAAGAAAATTTGGTCCGATTGCTCAGCTCAACAGAAACATCAACAACCACTCTGTGCATCGACTTGAGCACCGACGGATTGTCACTTACTAAGAGCAGCAATTCACAGTTCTGGCCAATTCAAGGTCGAATATGCACCGGGAATTCCTCGCCGTTCTTCATCGGGATCTTTCACGGCAACACTAAACCTCACGATTGTAATGTGTTCTTGAGAGATTTAGTTGACGAGCTGAAGAAGTTGATGTCTCTTGGATTTGAAGTGAATGGTCAAACTTTGAGCCTGAAAATAAGATGTATAATAGCAGACGCTCCGGCTAGATCATTTATTTTGAATTCGATAGGACACAGTGGGTATTTCGGATGCGGAAAATGCCTGCAGCGTGGATTTTATTACAGAAATAGGATTGTGTATGATTCAAGAACCCAGACTTTACGTAGCGATGAGTCATTTGTTCAACAAACTCAAGCAGAACATCATAATGGCATCACCATATTGACTGAGCTCCCTTTAGGTCTCGTATCGCAAGTCCCAGTTGAATATATGCATTTAGTGTTGCTAGGTGTAACGAAAAGACTTTTAACATTGTGGACACACGCCAAGAGACATCCGTGCCGATGGAGCTACCGAGAAGTCATTGAAGTCTCAAGAAAAGTTAGTGAAACGGGAAGCTACATTCCAGTCGAATTTAGCCGAAAACCAAGACCATTATCAGAACTCTCGAGGTGGAAATGTACAGAAATTAGGCTTTTTCTTCTGTATTTGTCTCCAACAGTTCTGAAATCTGTGTTAAAGCCAAAATATTTCAAACATTTTATGTGCTTCCAAGTGGCCATTTACATTTTGTGCTCAAAAACTCTTATCGAAAGCCACGCTGGCTATGCTAAGAGTTTACTTGCCTACTTTGTGAAACATTTCCAGAAACTTTATGGAAAAGAGCAGCTGTCCTACAACGTACACAATTTGCTGCATTTGGCTGATGATGCCATTATGTTTGGGCCATTAGATTCATTTAGTGCTTTTCCATATGAAAATAATCTACAAGTTTTAAAATCCTTTGTTCGTGGTAACAACAAACCTCTGCAGCAAGTACACAGAAGAATTGAAGAGCTCAACTATTACAACAATCAAAGTCACAGCGGAACGTCAAGCGATTTTTCTGCGGATCAACCAAGATCAACTTCTAAATTCTGTGTGAAAAGTTTTCAAATTGCTGGAGACAAAGCGAACTCTCATGTACGGCTTAAAACAGGCAAAATAGTGAAAATCAAGAAAGTTATCAAAAGCCGAGGTGGTACTTTTATTCAGTGTGTTGCTCTAGAGATTATTTCACCAGCGTACAACGTACCATGTGATTCAGACAAATTTGGCATTGTGATCGTTTCATCGCCAAGAATTATGAAACTGCAGACGTGGCCACTTGAAGAAATTGATTTCAAATACGTAGTTTATCCAGTCAATGACAATAATTTTATCGCTATTCTTCTTTTGCATTCACAGTGAGCCGTGGTGAAAGAGAAAAATGAAATTTGTCGTAGTTGAGTTTGAGGATCACGACATCGCAGTGGTACCAGAAATTTGGCTTGATGAGATTAAAAAATGCTGCAGATGGCCAAAGGTGAGGACTACGGACAAAGTTACTGCCGCTGTCAACAAAGCATTGACTCCGGAAGAAAGTTGGGACAGTTTCCCTTTCGTTCGAATTTTCGGAAGATATGGTAAAGCCGCACTTTTATTATGATGTTCGTTAAGTATTTTAGTAAATAAATGAAATCTACATTTTTTTACTTTCAAACACAGATACTGCCCTTGAAGCAAGGTCAAATGCAAAGATATTTGAAGTCCAATCTGATGCCGGCACTGATAGTGAACTCACGTAGAGAATCTTTCAGAGAGGCTGCAGTTGTAAGAGTAAAGTCACTTGAATTTAGTGTAAAAGTCTTAAGTGTTTACTACCAGATTATCATTACCCAGCGCATGCTAATTTTCAGCTACATTAAAAACTTTACCTTCAACAGCATTGAAATTTGGACGCTCCACTGTATTCATATTGTGACCTTGTTCTTTATTCAATTTAAGACCTTGATTGGCATTCAAATTTTCACGTTGTCCAGTGTTTGATACAAGACCTGTCCGTGAATTTCATTCTTTACCTTGCCCTGTAATCAGTCCTAGACCTTGATCGCCATTCAAATCTTAATCTTGGTCTTCATGCAAACTTTGACTTTGATCTGAGCATTAAATCTTTTTGGGCACATGGAAAAAACTTCTAATATGTTTTTGCAGGTGTCAGTTCCACATTCCATAATTCTAATCCAGCCAATTGAGAGATGCAATCCATAATCCTATTCCTAATCCCGAAAATGTAGGATTACACATCTCTGCAGGTATGTGAGCAGCCTACTTAGATTACATGACCCGTATTATCATCATAGATATTTCCGGTACCAAGTATTCACATTAAGTACACTTTCAGTTGGTTACTTCGGTTTTTATGGCACAGAATGAACGAGGAGACTTTTGATGAAATACTGGAGAAGGTGGAGGATAGAATCTGCACAAGCCGTACTCATGCATATATCCAACTTTTAGTTTGACAAGACTTGCAATCACGTTGAGGTACGAGACTTCTTTCAAATGACTTGAAAAATGACTGCAAATGTCGATATGAATCCAGGTATTTGGCATCTGGCTCATCACAAATCCAACTGGAACTGAGCTATCATGTAGCACCAAGCGCTGTGAGCCAAATTCTCCCTCAAGTTATGACAGCCATATGCGAATACATGGCGTCGTATATTAGCAAACCTAATGAACATGGATGGAAAAAAATAGAAGGAGGTTATAGGAGAAGGTGAAACTACCCAAATTTTATGGGTGCTATTGATGGCAAACATATCATTATTCAACAGCCATGTTGTTCTGGGTCCCAATTCTACAACAACAAAAACTTCTACTCATTTGTGCTCATGGCTACAGTAGATTCGAGATGTCGATTTACTTTGTTTGAGCACGGAGCTTCTAGATCTTGCTCTGATAGTGGCGTGCTGAAAAATTCCATCATTGGGAGAAAGCTGAAGAAAGGAAAGTATGCATTTCCGCCGTCAATCACCTTCCCAGAAGGACAAATTTTGGGACCGGTTATAGTTGGACAAGAAAGGTTTTCTTTGAAGCCTTATCTAATGAAACCTTATTCAGTTCGACATTTAGATCTTGCTGAAAAGGTCTACGAATTACATTTATTTTAAAGTAAGACACAGGTAAAATAGTAAATCAATTTGCTGGTACGCACAGATATTTTGACACAACATAACGTCGTAACATTATACACTTAGATAACTCATAGTGACTAACCGCATATTTTCTCATCAATTTCGGTTGACTTTTGCTCGACAGCGACTACAGCTGCGCAGTTAGCTACCCTGCACCGCCGCTTTACCAAGTTTTCTGAAATTCGATGCACGACGAGCGGGACACTCTTAGCCATCTGCAACAGATGATGAGCACCAAGCTGGCAAATACGTCGTTCTTTCGTGAATACACTCAGAGCCAGCAGCATGGAGATACCAAATACATGATAAACTGCATTTAAGTTTTCCATCATCACCCCATTCCATGAGGCACCGCCCACTGCCAAATGTTTACGCCAGATGACGCCAAGGTTTGATTGCCTCACCCAGTCTTTCCCTGGTGCTGGTTCTCCTCTAGACACTTGAAAGATCCACACATTGCCTACAAGCCAAGCATGTACACCATCGTTCCAGTACTTCCATATACCACATTCACAAAAATTTCCAAAATATCTTTGCAGAGATTGTTCCAGAAAATTAGTTTGCACAAATGGGGGTGTCCAAAAATGAAAAACCGGCAAATAGCCACCACGCAAAACTCGAATATTCTTACTGTTGGCCATTCTCCAAACTTCATAACCCTCGACGACTTGCGGGTTCGATACGTACGCAAAAACTATATCCGAGCTTGTATTGTGGTTAGATGGATTCAATAGGGTGCTAAAATAATCTACCATAGTCAATTTATCTCCCAATGTCCGCAAGACTGGTACAAGGGATCCATTTGTGGTACCATAATTCCGCAAATAGAAATCAATCTCAAGGTGGATAAATGACACAACACTTCCATTTTCATGACCTACCCAAAAGTCACTCAACAATGGGTAGTCTTCGATCTCCGCGAGTTGCTGCATTTCATGAGGACATTCGGGAAGAGACGGTGACGTAAGTTCACTAACCATGTTTCCACTGTAGCACATCCCAAGCAGCATTGACCCAAATGCCCACAAAGTGATCACCAGCACCATCTGCCTGGAGGCCGAACGGGTCACTTGACCGTACCCGTAGAATCGCTCAATTAGCAACATGACGACCACTGGCACGGACGATTGAAATTTGCTTGAGAAGGAGGCGGTCGTTTTTGTAGCCATGGCAGCAATTGCTGCCGACAGGCATAGACACGATGAAGCTGCAACAACCCAAGTCATCGGATCATAAGCCTGCACAAAGGCCATCAACCCTGTCGTTGTTAACCTTGCGATGCAAACAAAGTGAACCTCCTTGTACATTATTGCATAACTGACAATATTCAAATTGTATTTCTGAAGTCGTGTTAAATGAGGATTCAGAAATTTGACCATTCTTGATACTACAACCTCGTTGATACTTAGTTTTGGCTCAGAATGTACTTTGTCATTTAGAAATGTAACGTTGAGGTACTCAGAAATGGCGTCTAGTAAACACATTTTAAGATCAGTCAATATTGTAGCCCCAAACCTGCACTTTCCTGAGTACTGACTTTTTCCCCAGAATCGAGATATCGCTCCTTGCATGTCTTTGTGGATAATACGGTTAAGCTCCTGAATGTGCCTGACTTGGAACTTGATCAGTTTGAACAAGAACGGAGCACCTTGAAAGACATGCGCAAAGCCCACAACATTCACCTTTTGTTCGTCCAATATCAACAGATACACCGCAGGAGATGAAACCGTTGCGAGCTTGCAGAACAAGCCAACATTGTCAATGGACAAGAACTCCTCATTGCTCATGAAGATCAGAATGTAGTTGAATGGGATGTTGTAATATGCTAACACATTATAAAATGCAATAACAAGCTCTTGCTTTTTTAAAATTGCTGAAGTGGTGCCAGGAGCGTACAAGTTGAAGAGAGTAGTAGTGTACTTGGTGAATAGGGGATGCGGCTCGAGTTTGCGAAAGCGTTTATTAAGCGTAGAGTTCTTGTACTGCTGATTAGTTTCCACAAAGACGGCACAATTCATGTTTTCCGAAAAGAATTGGATGTACTTCGTTGATGCAAAGGCATCGTATTCGGTTTCGTAGGCATAATCGAAAATGTAGACTATGCAGTTTTTAAATGAAGACAAAAGCTCAACTGAAGTTTCTGTCAAACTAGTTGAATCTTCATGAGGACTGAGGCTGATAGAAGTGCAAAAGGTCGTCTGTGCGAGAACGCTGGCAATGAGAGTATTTAAAAGAGTTCTCATTTTGGCGGTTTCTAATTTTTGCAACGAAGAAGAACTTCTTCAAATTTGCTGATATATATTAATTTTGCTCTCTTTGTTTAATTATAACTGCAAGAGAACAATTAATATTCAAAAATTAGTTTAAAAAGCAACGAAAACAACATATTTGAAGGTATAATGCTAAGGTGACTCAGGTTCCACTACTGTCATCAACGAAACTACTCTGTGGTTATAAACACTAACGGCTAAACCGACGTGGCTTCATGATTAAAGTTATACAAACTTGAATAAGAATGGATTCAACTTGAAGAACAACTTGATCCTAAGAGGTTTTGGACTAACATTGCAGGGAAGGAAGAATCAAATTATTCCTGAAATTTAATAAAACTACAGAATAATAATCGACTGCGTTCAATTCTTACTTTAATGGATATGAAAACCTTGGAGGTCACTACATGAATGAAATCTGAGGAAATGCTAGGAAATGAAATGGATTGATCAATCTTTTTTTCCAATTTGACAAAACATTGCAGAGTCAAAGCATTTAAAAATTCGTAATAGAAGAACAAGAACAGTAAGTTTTATCGCGCCTACAAGAGTTAAGTATACGGCTGTCTCTAGTGGAGAAATGAAATACCATGCTGCGAGCATGCATCACATTCACGTGAATCCTCGAGGCAAAGAAGATGAAGTTAGGAAGTGCTGTATTTGCGTGGTAGAAATTGTTTATGTCACAGCGAGTTAGTATTACAATCAATGAGCCATTTGCAGGCCGTTGTTGTTTTAGAGAAACTAAAGTTAGAAACTCTGTAATCTTGATATGCCACTCGTCGGTCGTATAATTGATTAATCTTGTCTCGGTTTTTGTTTAACGAATTGTGTAAATAATTTACTGCATAACAGTAGATACATACAAAAAAGTCTGTTGTGTTTTAATTGTTGTAAATCCATTGATGTTGTTTTCCCTCACGGCCTACAAGTTTGTTGGATAATAATTGCAGCATACTGCATAGTGCTCTTGTTAACAGCTAGATATGGACTTTATAATTTTAAAGGGATCTTGGCTTGGATGTGTCATGTCATGAACATATAGTGACCCAAGTTGTGTGAATAAATTAAACTTGTAAAACTTTGATCATAATAAGCTTTATTAGACATTTTTATATTTCTTACTTGTTTGTGCGGGGTACCACATTAACTTTTACTACTTTGACGAGTAAAGTATTCTTGGTTATCTAGCTTTCGAGCTGAAAACTTGGATCGATGGATCGGCGCACTGGACTATATCTTTGGATTATTGCAAACAATCCAAACAGTACAATACTTGGTGAAAAGCTCACGATAATTAATTAGTCATTATCATTATGTAAGACGTAAGACAAAGTCTATTTAATTTTCAATCCAGTCGACTCAACAGTGGTGCTAAAAGAGAGTCAGTTCTAGATCTGCCAACATTTTTATGACGTCGTGGTTTTGTATACGATCGACTTTCAAACGTCGAGCTCTTCTGTTGGGTCCGCCGAACGTTTTGAGAAGAGAGAAGTAAAATGGGGGACTGACGACTAACCAACGTTCGTATTTTTCATACAAAGTTTTAAGATGCAGACGATACCCAGTAAAACGCATCCGCATTTGCATCAGTATCTGCATCGTTGAGATACCGGATGCAGGACTTCGTATCGCATCAAGTCGATACCTTTTGATGCACAAAATTACCGTATCGCATCAGTATCTGCATCACGAAAATGCCGATGCTGCATTATGCATCCTTGGAGCCCTAGTTTTAATCCTTGACTCGCCACCACGCTTACTTCCCTGCTTGTCTCTTTGACAACATTTTCTTGGCACTGAGTTTCAATTTACACTGCTCCTCCGTAGGTATGCAATTATTTGAAGAAATTGAAAAGACCAAAATGTTAGACTTTACTGCTGCCACCCCACGAAATTCTTCATCTCATTTTATTTTTCATTCAGATTTTAACATTACTTATGTCACTGTTTTCAATACGAATAGACTTCTCACCATAAGCTCTATCATGGTGTACCTCCGAGTATTCCCAATCTGCATCATCCAGAACCACTCCACCGCTGATTTATAAGAGATTCGAAAGCTTGCTGTTGTGGCATGCAGTGAAGTCCATTTATAAATCCCTCTCAACCGATCAGTCTGTTGTAAGATAAATTATGACAGTTTAATTTAAAGCGAAAAGGAGAGCCTGTCCTGGGCTTTTGGCTTACATTGTCAAATGGAAAGAACAGTAGACCGGCTGGTCCAGCAAGATAATTGCAGAGCCATGCAAACCTCGGAAGTTTCCAGAACACGTTGACAGCCCACATTGGCTGGACATCAAGTTGATAAGGGTTACTGTAGCGGATTGGAGCTGGTTAGTCGTAATCGCCGCAACGGGACTTCAGGTTTCTGCATATTGTCTGTGGATGGAATTAAAATTGATGAATAATCAAAGGAATTGATGAGAAAAATAACCAAATCAGAAATCAGTTAATTAAAAAAATAATCAGGGCAAAAGTTCCATCCGTTATGATATTTACTCGAAGGCATTTCAGCTTTTAGAGTGAAAACTTTCGGCTTTCATACAGCGTCACTTGATAACTTGATAACGTATGTTATTTGTATTGTCAAGCTAAATCTAAACATTGGCTAAAGGCTTCATCAAACTGCCGTGCCATCCTTCTGGTTCCATTCTGTTTTGTACAGTTGCTAAGGAGTAAAAGTTGACTCGCAAAATTGACACCAATTTCCTAAAAAAGTAAGTGGAGAGGAAAGGAAGAAGAAAATGAAGCTAGACCTCGCGCGAACGTCGTTGCTCAAAGCTTAAGCTGAACGCGCGAAAAGAGGAAGTGATGCGATTCTTCGAATGAATTCAGAAGGGAAATGATACTATGAACAAAGGTTTAAGTATTTGCGGTTAGCCAGGACACAAAAATATCCTTACAGTTTTAATTTACGATAATTTATGTCATCATTCTAGAGTAATTGAAAAGTTAATTCGGCTTCATGTACAGACTTTGGGACTACAGACGGTAGTGTTTAACACATAATCACATTTGTGCATGAGTGCATCAGTGAGTTCTTCGAATACTAATGTTTTACTTTTTTTACCCATAACCCACAGTAATATTATGACTCTATAGGTTTTTCTGTCTGCTTAAAAAGTCAAGAATGTGGTGAGAACAACGCACCTCCGGCAAACTTTTGAGCCCTTGACGTGGATTAAGATGTTCAAGTGTATTTCCGGACAGGATATCGCTCAGATGTGAGGGCAGCATTCAGCATTGTCGAGTTAAAGTTGACGGTGAGTCCTTCGAAAGTTTCTGCTCGCGGCCCCTTGCAAATTACTTTCTTGTTGTTACTAACTGATATTGATACATAAAATCCGTTTTATTTGCTACTAATGAAGTGTTACATCCTAATGCCAAATCACTTGTTTGCCTTAATAGATTCAGAGCGGTGGAGTTTGTGGGAATAAATATATATCGTCGTCATAATAACCTACATATCAAGGAGTTTCAAATATCTAAATTGGCGTCCCTTCTAAACGAACTTTGGGTTGAGTGGTCAACATTGAACTCGGTTAAGAATTCCAACGTGCCTTATCAGCATAAAATGTTCACCTGTAAGCTTTGTGCAAAAAAGATCCAATCTGGAGGGGGTCTCAGTCGTCATGTGCTTAGTCACACTAAAGAGAAGCCTCACAAGTGCCTCATTTGTAAAGCAACATTTGGAGTTAAAAGCAATTTGAAGCAACACGTAAAAACTGTGCACGATGGGGTAAAACATATGAAAAACAAGAAAACGCCCTGTGGATTCAAGACGAAAAGTCAAATTAGTTTAGAGCTGCATGTCCGTAGAGTACAAAGTAATGAAAAGCTGTTCCCATGCAAATCGCCAGGATGCAATTTTTTGTGCAAGTCTAAAAAATACTTAAACATTCACACCTCCAGAGCTCATAGTGACGAAAAACCTTTCAAATGTTCAATTTGTGACTTTCGTGCAAAAGTTCAATGTGATATAACGATGCATCAGCGTACTCACATGAAAACCAAACCCTTTAAATGTCAAGTTCCAAATTGTGACTTTGCCACCATTCGGAAGAGTCAAGTTAAGCGGCACTTTGACTGCAAGCACAGAAAGAAGGACATAAGATGCGCTAAGCCCGGATGCCATTACTCGTGTAGCAGCATGATTCTGCTCAAACATCATCTGGAAGGACATGAGAAGCCAATGTTCAACTGCCCTGGTGATGAGTGTCACTTTAGTACAAGATCCAAAAACTATTTGCTAAAGCACATCTCCCGTTTTCACGACGAGATACAGTCCAGCGCTTTGTTGGGGCCAAGAAAATTCGATCTGGAAATTGCAAGTGTGGCTGGTGTGATGGAAACCTTGCAGTGCTGTGTCCCAAATTGTGGTTATCAAACCAAGTTCCGACAACACTTCGAACGTCACGGAATCACTCACAAAAACGAAGGAAAATGGCAACATGTCTGCTCTTTTTGCTTTTCAAGATTCAGCGAATTACAAGCGCTTCAATGTCATATTCGGAGGCATATTCGGGAGAAGCCTCACAGTTGCTCATTTTGTAAGTATACGTTTGTCTCTGTTAGAGCATTGAAATCACATACTGCGAATATTCATAACGTTCGTGTGAATCCTCGAGGGAAAGTACAGGAAGTAAGAAAGTGCCGTACTTGTGGTAGGAATTGTTGGAGTTACAGTGAGTTGGTGTTACATTCAATGAGCCATTTGCAGGCCGTTGTTGTTTTAGAGAAACTAAAGCTACAAACTCTGTAATCTTGATCTGTTACTCATCGGTCGTTTAATTGATTAATCTTAATGTAGCAGAAAATTTGGATTTTGTTTACTGAAATGTGTAAATAATTTGCTAAATAACAGAAAGATACCTGAAAAAAGTGTATTGTGTTATAATTTTTGTAAATCATTATTGTTATTTTCCGTCACGGCTTACAAGTTTAGATAATAATTGCAGTAATGCACTCGCGGTCTGCAAAAATCATAATAGACCAGTGCTCTTGTTAACAGCTAGAAATTGACTTGATATCTTAAAAGTGATCTTGGGTTGGTATATCATGTCATTAACATAATGGCCCAAGGGGTGTGAATAAATTAAACGTGTAAAATTTTGATCTTGGCAATAGATTAAGTTCAGATCAATAGATGTATTGATTCAGCATTTATGAAACTCTTGACTACAGTGGAGTCCCTCTATAGTGGTATGCCATATGGCGGTTTATCCACATACTTGCCAACATCTAGCGAACCTGGCAGATATACATTGCATTACAGGGGTCGTCAGAAGTTTTCTTACATAGGATTTTCATTTTTTAAAGAAAAACGAGGATTCATGTAACTTTAAAACGAGGTGTAAAACTTGGCTGCTCGAACACATTTCATGTCATCATGCAAATCTCCGGTCTGCCTCGATAGCTATCCCAAGAAAACCAAATCTAACAACTTCAGTAAAAGCTCAAGTGGTGGAAATAATACATTGCTCCTTCCCAGACTGCGATTATCAGACTGAATTCCGACACCAACTCGACCGCGGCGTATTCATTCATCGCAATGAAAGAAATCTCTCATATATTTACGAAAATCTTTTTTTTCGTTCACGCTATCTACTCCTAGACGCCTTGACCGATTTTAATGTA
>JAQIWI010001032.1:0-19673 GCA_034698825.1 Deuterosminthurus bicinctus | reverse complement strand
TAGAAAATGGGAGTCAGAGACTCAAGCGAATACCTAGTATGCTGAAGAGACATAAATCTTTGGGACATGGTGCAAATAATAGCTTTCTGAAGATTTCTGGGAATTATATTAAGATGAAACATGCTTGTTTTGATCCTTTTACGAATAAAGCAAGTAAAGATTGGCTACTTGGGGCTAATGGTTAAAAATTTCAGTGAAGATTTCTCTTGGTTCCATATTGCCTACTGCAATAATGTTCAACCAACATTACGCAGCGGATGTCTTAGTAGGCAGGCATAACATGCAAGTGGAAAGGTTCTTTCGGTTGGACAGAGAAGGATAGAAAAGCGTACCAAGCCACGGCTTTTTGGTTTTCTTGATTGGAATGGACCAGGCAGGGATCATCCGATCTATAAATGCGGCCACGGAGCCTCTTTTGGATTCCCAGGCTGAATACTTGAGACGAATGCCGAAAGAAATGCGAGTGGAAGTGATGATGAGGGCCAAGGCACACTGCAACCGGTGAGTCACTCGACTGGTGGATTCGGCAAGTTCTCATTAAGTGTGCCAATTGCTATTTGGGAGGAAGTCTTGAACCAGAGATACTATTTCTGTTGTCACTCTAATCTACTGACTGGTCCTCCAAAAATGAACCAACGCTCGAACGTTTAAATTGAAGCTTACGATTCTTAATGTTGGTTGAAATCGAAATAACTTTCCGCACTGTATTAATGTTGTCTACTTGTGTTCTCAAGTCTAGTGTGAATCTGTTTTCGTTTGTAATGGCACGATATTATTTTTTGATGGTTGTCGCATTAAATTGACACGTCTACAGCACAGCAGCCTTGTTTCACTTATTTTTCCAGCTGCCTATCGCTATTTCCAAGACAAAGAGTATTGATCGCCCGGCTAACTGACAACTGTTCGCAATTTTCGCTGCGATACGTTGCATCACTATACTTATGCTAAGTAAAGTAGGACACTTTGATTGCGAGATTTCAGATTATAGCAGTGTGAGGTCATTTAAGTTCCTCATCACTAAAATTTGCTGTAACTTGAGTTTCATTTCAAATTCTAATCCTTATACAATGTTGGCGAAGAATGTGAGCACGTGCATTATGATGCATCAAGTACTTAAACTACAGGGTGTGTCAAAGGAGACTTCACACTTTTAAACTTGAATAACTTAGCGAGTTTAAGAGCTACAGACATGATGATACCAATTCTGAAACTAGAGTCTTCGGGTAGTTATTTGATCAAACAATCATCAAAATCGGTCGACAATTGGCCGAGATATGCCAATTCACCGAAAAAATCGCGATTTTAACATGTTTTACGGGCGATTTTTGGCAGTTTTGAAAACTTTGAGTGCCTGTATCTTCCAAAATAATGACTGCAGAGACTTGTGAAGCACACCATTCGAAAGCTGAGAGTTCAGAGAACGTGTTTCTGTAATCAAAAGGTGACCTCAAGAAGCAACCCAAAATTTTGAAAAATCTTGCCTGCTGTGGGGTTGGCAGCGATGTTCACTCAAGGATAGTATCACAGCAATGGGAATTCCCGTAGGAAACATTGTTAAAATTATGTTCATAAAGCCATTTAAACAAGAGCTTTGTAAGAATAACCATAGTTATGCCTTACACTATAACGTAAATCATGTTTTTGCAGGTACTGTGGGGACAATATTGTCTTTGATGGGAACGCAACGGATAGGAGTTACAATGGATAAGACCATTCTTGAAGGGTTAAAAAAACCAATAAACTTTAATGAGCTAAGGAGGCATGAAGTTAAAGAGCTGCTTGGGTCAAACAAGTTCCAGAGCAGTTGATGTTTTTTTGTCTTATGTTTCTGGTCACCGTAACCAGTTGCATTTTTTTTCACGGCTTGTCATTTTGTAAGCTCTCCCATTTATATCATTATCCTTAAAATAATCATTATATTATGGGTCTGGTACTTGCTAGTAAGTAAGGTGACCACAGAGCATAAATATCCCGACATGGTCGAGCGTGGAAGCCACGGCTACGTCGAATGATTTTGTGGAAGTGTTTGACTGTGTGAGTAGTAGACGACGCAATAGGATGACATCATCCTGTTCCCCGCCGTTTCCCTATGACGTCACATCCTAGTCATCCCCATTTCCTTGCAACCTCGAGCATGAGTCATCACACAGCACGGGCAGACGTGAACGACGCAATAGAATGACGTCATCCTGGTCCGCGCCGTTCCCCTATGAGGTAACCCAAAGGCAACTTAACCCCGTGAAAACTGCTGCAAGTACTTAAGTACGACAAACATATGCACAAGACGTACTTCATGCACCATCGTAAACACTCTAACCATAATAACTGTTAAATTCAACTATGTCTGGTGTTTTTCATACATTATGTTTATTTGACACTCAGAGAGTTATTCAGAGGACAGCACTAGCAATCAGTGCTTCATTGATGATTCTGGTTGCTACATAAACAACTGAACTATTACCAGTGATAACATCGCCAACAAAGCAGCTCACACAGTCTCCAAAATTTTTACAGCCAACAAAGCTCCCATTCAATTACGTAGCGACACAATTTAAAATGGCTCCATCGTTTTTATCGCACTTGAAATAAATTCAAAGCGCGATTATGAGCATGGTGCCGCCTGTTTTCTCTTTTTGTGGTGGTGTCAATTAGAACTACCTGGTGCTGTCCAGAAAAGGTACAGGAAAACGGTGTTCATGGCATGTGAAAGCCTAGATTTCGGGATAATCGCTTTACTAAAGATGAATTTGGTTGGAGGTGTAAAGGCCACATGCGGTCCGAAGGACAAATTTGGGGAAAAGAGCAAGAGGGGGTACATAAGGCTGTGCAGATTGACATAACGGCTAGGAAGGATTCAAAATGAATAATGAGTTACATAAAAGAGCTAAGGTGAGACGGGGGGTAAGGGGGAGTTCAAAGCATGTGTTTCTAGACGTCCGGGATCAATAGAAACTGTTCAAATTTTTAGTGGCTAGATGGCCTGTTAGTGTTGATTGTAGTGTCTACTCTGCTAGCGATAAATGTTTTCTTTGCAAGCTGTAATGCCAAAGGATTGAATGTCTCAAGATTTTCTTTGCATTCTGGTGCATCGAATTCTCTGTATACATTTTAACATACAGTGATAAAAAATGTCACAATTGAATACTGAAAATAAAAATGTCATTTTAAAGTGATCTTGTAACTGCCGGCAAATCGGTAACCCGCCTTAATCATTCATGTTGTTGTCATCTCTGAATACTGATGGAGCGGGATTGATAACTTCTTCGGCCCAATCGTGCGAAGTCCGATCGCGGTAAATGATTAAAGACAGGTTAGACGCGTCTATTTTCACAGCTGTAGGTAAAATAACACACTTTTGATGCAGTAATTTCCTAGATACAAAAAGTAAGCCAACTAATACTAAAGTTTTCATAGGCTCAACTGCAAGAGATATAAAAGTATCTCCACATCATTTCCTGATGGGAATAAGTGAGATTTACATCAGTGTATGTTTCATTGTAATACACAAACGCAAGTGGTTATTAACAAAATTAAATAATTTTTTAATTCGGCTGCATTAAGATGATAACCCGATTACAATAAAGACACGGGCTCTGGCAGTCAACGGTTGACATGCTAATTAATGATGATGAGATCCCTGACATGAATTCTCCGATCCTCAACTAGTGAGGTTCAGCTAATCAGCAATTGTTGGTTTAACATTTGTGTGTACATGATTTTGATGGCAACAAAAGATCGTTCAGCAAAATTGGCTGCATTTTGTTCATTATTATTGTTATTATTGGCGGCATGTGACCTGGCAAATTTTTAAGCCTCAAATTTGGGATATACGTTTCTTTTTCTGTGGTTTTTGCTGTTTCCTGTTTAATCGTTGACTGAAGTTTTGAGTTCATCAAACATTTCTTTATCTCATGTGGGTCACAAACATACCTGCCACAAGTTTGGCATGCTGTGAAACATTTTATGTCTCCACCATCGACGCAGCTGTTATTACTACTCATTGCAGTATACGTAGCGCAGGATACTCATTAACCCCAATAAAAAAGAACATGTTGATGAGGGACAAAATAATTGAATTATACAAAGTTAAAAACGCCAGCCAGCGATGACTTTCTGTAAATGAAAATGAGCTTGTAAATATCATTATTATATGGGGAACGAGAGACTTTGCATTGATTGACGTTCGATGAAGAGTTTGAAGAACTGCAGCATTACCAATGGCACACGTTAGATGCTGCGGCTTACATTCGTGACCAGGCAGAGCTCGTCTGGCGGATTCGGAACCTAGTTGCTGCTGTTAGAAGAATGACCGGCCCAGAAGTTTTAGCGATGGTAGAAGTCGTGTAGTTGGCACGACTAGCCGCTAAAAAAACTTTACTGAAGGACACACTCAGCTAAATGTACACACGACTGCAGGTACATGGGACTACACAATATTATACATTATCAAGTACTTGATATTGACCCAACCGTGTTTATGTGTAGACCGTCGATGAGGAAAGCTGCCACCCAAATAGTGGAGGTTGCTTTCCGAAGACAGGAGGCTCTAGACGAGTATCGAAAACATCTTTGCCGCATTTTGAAGTGATCTGTGATTAGTACCATGAAAAATAATTTATTTCAATCGTGTTCACAGGAATAATCATTTTACTGTAAGGGTGTTACAGGGAGCTGCGATTAGTTATCTTGATAATTCCTCACTTCACTTTTGTGATCATTTTTTACCCAGAAATAAATAATAGTGTCATACATTCTTACGTTTTTGTTCCCTCCCGCCAGCAAAGTCTTAAATCTTCCTCAAGCATATATGTGTATTGGACTAACTGCAGCACGTATAAGTAATGTGGATAGCGCGTCAAGCACTAAGTAGCTGCCTTCACGTTGAGCAGTATAGTATATGTGTCGGCCGGATTGAGTAAAGACAAATGGTCTAACTCCTCATAATCGGTTCACAAATAAAAAATGTATAAAGGTTTAAGATATTGAATAACACGCAGTGTTAAAAGAAAACTTGGCACAATTTCGAGCTCGAGCTGGGCAGTAGTGTTGTTTTTTACAAAATATCTATAAAAAAAAAAAAACCATGACAGCGGGCGAAGCACCATGAAAATGTGTCTGGCGTGTCGTGCTCTTTTCAAGTACAAAGAAGGGCTAGATAATAGGAGTCTGAGACTCCAGCGACAACCTAGCATGCTGAAAAGACATTCATCTTTGGGACATGGTAGAAATTATAGCTTTCTTAAAATTGCTGGAAATTATATTAAGATGAAACATGCTTGTTTTGATCCGCTTACGAATAAAGCAAGTAAAGATTGGCTACTTGGGGCTAATGGTTAAAAATTTCAGTGAAGATTTCTCTTGCTTAGGCTGTCTACTTGTGTTCTCAAGTCTCATGTAAATCTGTTTTCGTTTGTAATGGCAATGGCACGATATTGTTTTTTGATGGTTG
Organism: Deuterosminthurus bicinctus; assembly: GCA_034698825.1. Taxonomy (NCBI): domain Eukaryota; kingdom Metazoa; phylum Arthropoda; class Collembola; order Symphypleona; family Bourletiellidae; genus Deuterosminthurus; species Deuterosminthurus bicinctus. The sequence continues at coordinate 14,224 of JAQIWI010001032.1, read as the reverse complement.
TCGCATTAAATTGACACGACTACAGCACAGCAGCCTTATTTCACTTATTTTTCCAGCTGCTTATCGCTATTTCCAAGACAAAGAGTATTGATCGTCCGGCCAACTGACAACTGTTCGCAATTTGTGCTGCGATACGTTGCATGATACGTGATCTAGAAGCAGGTATCAGATTTGAGAGCAATTTATTTTGGCAGCATTCAGCAGCGCTAGGGACTGAATCGGACACTGTGTCGATTACACTGCGGGAAAATATGCCAATATTTCATCGAGTCTATTAGTGAGTTTTTGAGTAGCAACCATTAAAGCAGTTGCGCATGCGTGAGCTACAGAAGAGTATATCGGATTTTTATTACTAAATTCCAGCTGGAATTCACGCCTGAGCGTCAGTCATGTTGACATTCCGTGCCCTAGAAGCGAGAGGGACCGGTTCGATCTTCAAGGAGTGGGACTTAACGCAACAGCAGTAGTAAGCCACTACCTTTAACATGCGTTAGCTTTTATCTAATTCTAGTAATTGTCTTCCAGCTCGATACAACTTATCAATTTGACACCAACATCAGCACCACGAGCTGTCATTATAGAAAACTAGAATCCAGTTCTGCAGTAGCAAAGTTGAAGGCTTTTGAGTATTCAATGAAATTCAGGTTCGTTTTAGTACTTTGTCCATAAAACGTCAAATACCGACCAAAACTTCGACAAAATATGGCCTCTGCTTTACAGTACACTAGTCCATATCGCCGAAAATAGGGGCTACTTCAACAAGGAGACACAAAAATGGAACGGAATGATCGGGAACCTTCTTGAAAATCGGGCTCATTTTGCACTCACATCCTCAACAGACTTACCCTCTCGAAGAGAAGTGATCGATTTCATGCTGCCAACATCAAGTTGGAGCCTTCTTGTGTTCTACAGAAAACCTCGAAATTCTGTTGCATTGCTCAGACCCTTTTCTTACGTTCTTTGGTTCACAATCTTGACACTTTTAATTCTTGCTGCTTTCGTAACCAACGTTTTTAGGATTTTATTGCAGAAAGCTACGCAGAATCTTGAGATGTTGAAGAAATGGACGTTGAGCGATTCAGTCCTTTGGACTCTCGGCTCGTTCTGTTTGCAAGGATGGCATCAACTACCTCAAGAAGATTGCTACAGAATTTTAATTCTAACAATGCAACTAGCTGGGATGGTTGTCAATTTTTCCTATAGCGGTGTTATAGTATCCTATCTCTCGATTTCATCAAATCAACAAATGGTTTCTTTGCAAGATATCCAGGACAGCACATACAAATTTTCAATGGATGTCAATCCAGTGTTTTTGGATATGGTGCAGGTAAACTACTTCGTATTTGATTCATTTTCAATGAAATCGTCGTTGTGGATTCAGATGTGGCTTCTTTTTTTGCAGACATTTTTTAAGTCTGATCGGCTAAAAAGAACTGAAACGCATCAAAACGAATCTAATTCTGTTGTTGGGATCGAAAATGTAAAAGCTCAACTACTAGAGGGCTCGTTGGGTTACATTGGTGAAGATGCCGCAGTTTATCATGCGTTGAAACACAAATTTTCACCCGAGGAGGCTTGCCATATTGGAAGTGTGGAGATTCCTTATGGAATTCATTCCACGAGCTCAATGATCCCAAAAGGGTCGCCATTAACCCAGATTTTCAACTACAAGTAAAGCCGACAAAATTCAAATAGTTGAACCTTTTTATTTTTTTTACAATAATTTGATACCAATTTCACATTCGATTTCCTAGAATTATTCGGTTCAAGGAAGTTGGACTGGAATCACTATGGAAGCGACGCTACTGGCCACAAAATTTACCTTGTAAAGCCGAACCCTTTGAGAGTGTTGACCTCATAGATGTCACATTTGCATTTCTTTTTCTTCTCGCAGGAAACATATTATCTATTATTATTTTATTTATTGAATTGCTACGACAAATTTTCCGAAACTGTAAAAGGAAATATTAAATCCAACGTGCTAGCTGCACGTCCCTTTTTCAGGCTCGTTTTCTTTGTGAAGATTATTTGTACGTCTTCATTCATTGACTAATGTTTTGAGTTCACACATTCGTACTGCATTTGTCATACCTTTTACCTCTAAATGGCCGTCCAAATTATAGAAAATGATAAATAGAATGCGCATTCCCATTCAAATGTAAAGAGGAACGTAGAAATAAATTTTCCTAAGTATTAACTGCCGCAACTTATGGTGTAACATCTCAGTTACTTTTGGGCTGTCCAGTCGTCATGTTTATTAAAGGGAAAACGCAATTGTGCGATTCATTTAGTAGACTTTTGGTTCTAGTGTGTGCTAGCCTTGAGTATGACTGCAATTTTATGCTAGTTATTCCACGCGATTTCCCTTGCATTGTTGACTACAAGGCTTTGAGCAACTTGGTGGCAATATCCAGGTGTACCGACCATAAGCGTCCGCTATCTGGTAGTGATTATTTTGACCATACGACCCTAGTTGTACTTTTTTGCCAATTTTCAGAGTCTGTAAGTTTACAAATTTCTTTGTACCTTCTATGCTAAAATCCTTTGCTCAGGCAGTTAAATCTGGAACATTTTTCAGTATCTAAAGTTAGACTTGATCGATTTTAGGCGAGCTATATTGAAAACACGTGCGTCAAAGGGACAATGCACGTAACTTGGTTGATTTGGAGCGTGACATCAATAAAAGCTCCTTCGGTCGGCACGTGCTTGAACTCCACGCACACGTCTCGGGTGTTTCTTTTCACACCAGACGTAAAACTCTTTCAACTTTACAAGTAAAGTAACATTTAATTAGATTCATTCATAACCTTGGATGTGTACCAGTTTGTTGACAACAGACATTCTGTTTATGTTGCGCAGAGCAAAGAATGCAAATGTTTTTTCGTTGAAACCTGTTCACCATTTACAGTTTAAGAACGGTGGCGAAAGACAAATGGACCTGGAAGGAAGCGTACTTCGAGTCACAGCCGTAGTAAGCTAAATAAATTTAAAATGAAAATTGTCTTGCGTTACAAAAAAAATATTGGTAGATGGACGACGAGTACTCATTTGACACCAAAATCGTGCTCAACTCGTACAATGAAACAAAATTCCAACCAAGTTTTGCTGTAGATCTCCTATGGGCTCTTCAAGAAAGACTCAACTTCACGTAACTGGTTATAAAATTTAACGTTAGTTAACGTCAATACTGAAAAGTTTGTGGCAACAAACTTTTTAAATTTTCAGAATTAAAATCCAGCTCGCAAACGGCTGGGGCTACTTTAACGAACTCTCCCAGCAATGGGAAGGAATGATATCGGATTTGCTTGGTGATAAGGCTGATATTGCAATCAGTTCCTCGTCAATTTTGCCATTTCGGCAAGAAGCTGTTGATTTCAATATGGCCACAACCACGCTCCACCTTGCGGGTTTCTTTAAAAAGAGTGCAAAAACAGTGGACAGCGGTGCTCTATTGGATCCATTTCAAAACAAATTGTGGGTTGGTCTTGGATCTTGGGTCGCCTTCGTTTGGCTTGCTGTAACGATGTTCAGGCTGATAATAATTTCTTGCACCGATTCTCCTTGGTCAAATGGGAAATTTTTCAAACACAAACGTGGCACGATAAAATTTTGGTGTACAATGGATTCTATACTGTGGACAGTAAGCATATTAAGCTGCAAGAGATTTTATTACGTCCCTCGATATGCCTGCTATAGGATTGGGATTGCTGCGGTGCTGTTGTCAAGTATCGTGATCAACGGGTATTATTCTGGGACGCTGGTATCCTTTTTGAGCGTTGAAGTTGAAAGTCTGAGGACCTTTAAGAGTTTAGTCGCAAGTACGTTCACGTTTGCCATCTCCACGAGCTCGATTCCGAGAAAGCTATTGAAGGTTAACAATTTTTAAGGTCTACAGAACTTTAATATTCATTTTAACTGACATAACATTCGCAATAAATTGCTTGCAGGAATCCTCAACACCAGAAGTTCGTCAAGTTTACCTTGAAAATCAAGCAGACCTGAAATTTGAAATTATTGGCGAAGCAAATGAAAGCATTTTGCGCAATTCTGTTGTCTTCTTTAATGAAGACGTGAGCGCTTCATTGATTCTACAATCGGACTTCGGTCCTGAAGATGGGTGCAAAATACGGAAAATCAAAGTCCCATTCGCCAAGCAAGGTCAGAGTTCCATGTTGCCAAAATCTTCGCCGTTATAGAGACCAATTGATCATCAGTAAGTGTCATTGAAGATTGCGCAGCCGCTATTTATTTTAATGCTTTATTGATACGACATTCTTTATGTGCAAAGATTTATACATCACATATAATTTTTTTCAGAATTCTATGGTTTAAGGAGATCGGTCTTGTACGTCGATGGACAAATTTTTACATTCCAAAACCGATGGAATGTTCAGAACTACCTGAAATGAAGGGGATTCAACTTAGAAGTGTTACAGCATACAAAGTACTCATTGGCGGCATTTTTACATCCATTTCCATTCTCATTGGAGAGTACCTCGTGTTGAAAGTCAGCTGTTTTAAAAAACTGAGAGCCATTGAGAGATTAGAGCCTTACATGAAAGGGACAAGCTCATGGAAGTTGCTTTTGATTCAAAGGTATCAAGTTGACGGAGATGATAGGCACCATTGTGTATTAACGCTCAAGATCAACCATGCCATGGCAGATGGCTACAGTATTCTCAAGCTGATCACTCATCTCTTTGAGGTTCAAAGCGCCAAGATCGCTGTGCCCACTCACCCGAAATGGTCCCCTTGGCAAAGAGTTATTCGCAACATGATAATCACAATTTCATTTCCAATCATTTTCTTTAAACTTCTTGACTATCGCGATGGAAGAAATGCCTTGCACCCTGGCGACAAGCTTTCCAAAAATCATGTGACTTTTTTTTAGCGATCAAATCCCAGTGAACCAAATTAAGACAATCAAAAAAAGCACGGCACGAGCTACAAAGCTGCAATATATTCTATCACATGCGGTGGGATCATGAGGTTAATGAAAGAGGCTGGATTGGACAGACCAGAGAGCATGTCCTGTTTTGTACCGTTTTCTCTGCCTGATCAGTTTGGATGGCTTGTGAATCATGCGTATATAACTGCTTTATTTTTGGCTTCTATTCTATAGTTGCATCAAAAAGTGAAATTGAAAAAACATTATTTGTATTTTCTGATTATTGATATTTTATGTATGCCGCAGGTACTGAGTATATTTTAAATTCTTCCCTGAGAAAGAGAGCGTAGTCGAGCGACTGCTGGATTTTCAAACGACTTCAAGAATGTAGCAGCCGCTTCACTGGACGCAGCCTTCACTTCTTGGTTGGCGTCGTACATAAGTTACGTAACGCTCGATGGGTCCGCGGTTGTGCGAGGTTTTGTGACAAGCTGTTATTTGGGGTGGTCGGTACAGTACGAAATTGTAACGTCACACTACAATTTCATAAAATCTAAAAATATCCAGGAGAACTTGAGAGCTTTGTTAAGCTGTCAAGCGTGCATTTTGGTCAATCCTCACATTGTTACACCTTGTAGCTTCAGTAATTTAATTAGCCTTGTTCATAGTATCCCCTATATGTTGCAAGAACGTCAAGATCACTTACTGTAGAATCAACCCACATGTAGCCTTCTCCAATTAACGCACCTGAGTTTTTGAAAGAACCGCCAAGCCAAGGACCCATAAGGCTCTGTGTAATAAAACTATGGCGGTTCTTTCAAAAACTCAGGTGCGTTAATTGGAGAAGGCTACATGTGGGTTGATTCTACAGTAACTTTACTCAACAAATAACTTGATTGGATTCACACTCTGCATAAATTGTATACTTCATGTGTGCTTCTCTTCCTCCTCTTTTGCTCATCGCTTTAATCTGCGCAAAGTATAGAAACGCGCCAAAAATTGAACTTGTTCAACTTTTGAAGGAAGTGAAAATTAGGTGAGTATGAAAGTGAAGCGGAAAGGAACAAGGAAACCAAATTGAACCTCGCGCAAATTTGTTCGTTTACAGCAAAGTAAGAATGACCTGAAAAAGTAAGTGATACAGAAAGCCACGTTATCTTTGAATGACTTGAGAGGGAAGTGACACTATGGACAAGGCTATTAAATTTAAAGTATCAATATGGAAATGTGTTACATGAGGGGGTCGGTCCTAAAATGTTATGTTACGTAGGTATTACTTAAGCCTTTGGTCGGTCAAAATTGTGATTTTTCGTGTTACGTAATTTATGTACGACGTCTAGCTCCTGCCGTAGGTGTGATACCGTTGACCATTTCCAGGCGGTTACCCACACGTTCTACTGCTCCAACTTTCGCGCTCAAAAGCTTCCCAGGCCCGGAGAATACGATGGGTTGGCAGCGATGCTCACTTAAGGATAGTATCACAGCCATGGGAACTCCCGTAGGAAAAATTGTTAAAATAATAAGCTTATAAAGCCAATCAAACAAGAGCTTTGTTAGAATAACCATAGTTATGCCTTACACTATAACTTAAATAATGTTTTTGCGGGTACTGTGGTGACAATATTGTCTTTGATGGGAACGACACGGATAGGAGAACTTTAATGAGCTTAGCAGTCATTAAGTTAAAGAGCTGCTTGGGTCAAACAAGTTCCAAAGCAGTTGATGTTTTTTTGTCCTATGTTTCTGGTCACCGTAACCAGTTGCATTTTTTTCGCGGCTTGTCATTTTGTAAGCTCCTTAAAATAATCATTATATTATCGGTCTGGTACTTGCTAGTAAGTAAGGTGACCACAGAGCATAACAAGCAGAAAAAAGGCGCCATTTTAAAGCTATATTCCCTACATTCCAAAAATTCTCCGAATTTTAAAACCCCAAAAACCGCTTTTACCAAAAGTTCTAAAAACAGAAAAAGCAAAATTTTAAATTGTGTAAAGCATAATTCAGGCTCGCCGAAAAGCAGAAAAGTGGTCACTTTAGGTAGTAAACACAGGATTCGACACCCTGTAAATTAGAAATAATAGTCACTTTTTCGGCTTGCAGGAGAAGGACACGTTCCCACAGACCTCTAACGTAGCTCGTCACTGGGAATCTGCGTAGCAATTTGCCTGCTCAAACCTGCAGGAAAATCCACTGACTGAGTTGCATTTACCTTCAGCAAGGGTTTGCGTTTGCATAGGCCCCCAAGCAAATCAACTACTCAGTTACAGTTCAGTAGTAATTCAGGAAGGTAATAATGGGAGAAAAATTGCCGATAAAATGTAAGTCAGGAACTTTTGTCCAGTGCGTAGCCAAAAATTTGCAAAGATAATTGCTACTCCACTCATCCTGATTATCGTAAAATTCCAGTTGGATTCGTAGTGGTAATCTGTGTGACAATTCTCATCCCAACTGCAAAAATAGTACCCCATCTCTTCCGCCCGGATCGACAGAGTCAATGTAATCGACCATGATGATGATGTTTCAAACTGATGTGATGAATATGTGTCAAACTCCCCTGTAAAGGTGAGTTTGAAGCATGTGCGGGTAGAGGGCGTTGGCATGAAATCCACATGTCGTTTTGACATGAACAATTTGATGAGAGCGATTTCAAGCGCGATTTCCTTTCCGTACTTTGGGGGATTTTTTCTGTTACAACTTGTATGTCGAATAAAATCTGCCATCCGTGAGTTCAAAATACTTTTATATCGAAGGCTATTTATAACTCTCAATTTGGTAAGGTATTTTTTACACTAATCTCAGAAAGCCGACCGAATTAACAATGGGGAAACAGAGTAAAAATTTACACTTTAATATTTAACTTACACGCAGAGGTGAGGAAATCTGCTGATCGAACTTTTGGTCTCCAATTCAGTCGGAAATCCGAGAGGTTGCTTTACAAGCCGCAATAAATAGGAATAAAGCCGAAGGGTGGGGGCCACTTTAATTGAGACTGTCAAGAACGACAGATACGTAAGCTTTAAGGTGACTCAGAGCTATAAATTAAAAGTACGTTAGACCTTTCAAGACTCAAGTCTCAGCATCAACTTTTGCAAATCACCTTCTTCAACGTACTCATCATCAGTTCGGATGATGCAATTTAAATGCAATCAAAGGTGTTACTTTTGTAAACAAAAAATCTGGACCAATCAGACTATCTGGCGGGTCATTCTGAAAGTCTGTCTCCAGAGACATGGTTAAGACCCTTAGTCCTACAAAATAAAAAATCTCAGATCTTTTCCCATAATCCATATTGCAGAACAAAAATATTTAACCAACTTACTCTTCAAGTTTGTAATTGATGGCATCACTGGAACTATATCAAAGGCTTTGATAAATTCGTCATCCGCCTTTCTGAGTTTAGCCACAACTGCAGGAGTTACTCCACAAAAGACACTGTCCAGATTAAAAGGTTCCATGTAACGTCCTAAGGTAAAAACTCAGTACAATTTCAATTCCGTTGAATATCAAGGGTTTTGGTAAGGCTTCGCGAACCTATAAAGGTGACATGAAGTTCTTCCAAATTCCGCCAACAACTCCAAATAACATCAAAAGCAATATTTTGTTTGGCTAAGATTGAAAGCCTCTGAATATTGGGAAACATTTCACTAAGAGCTTCTGCACTTAGCAGGAAATCTGTGCCGCTGCGCACGTTTAAGTTTTTTATAGATACAGCACGATCATCTTGTGCGATATCCTCGCAGGAATGTCGGTGGTTCCCTTCAAAAGGATAAAAACGGAACCTGCTCCAATCGAAAAATTCCCATTCACAACTGACTTCAACTGTGTCCAATGTAGGAAATATTTGATTGAAATCAAAAGAGAGCATATATTTCCAGAGGTGTGGGCTACGCAGGATCATTTTCTGGTCGAGGTTGATTTTTAACGTCCTACAGCTGCTAAAGGTGACTTCGTTATGCACCAAGGACCAAAGATACAGTAAGTCCATGTTAATGGAGCTCAGTGTTGTATGGGACGCTTGTAGTAAGTTCCAAGTGATCCTGCCCAGATCAGGATCTAAAAAGTTCTGGAGAATGTCTACCAACTTAATTCTTTTCATTCGAAGTGAGCTGACCGCGCTCTCCGGGATCTCATTGTGAAAAGGAGAATACTCATAATGAGTCACGTGCACTGCCGAGCTTCCTTCTAGAAGGTTGTTATTTAAATTAACATTGCCTTGGGTATACAAAGTTTGGAGGGTACAAGAACGGGAAACAACTCTCTTGATTAAACTGGTGTAGTCTTCAGATGAAGTTAAGCAATCCACATCTTCAAATTTTAGTGTTTTCAATTTTCTAAAGGAGTGACCTTGAAGAACTTCTTCAAAAAATGATCTTCGATTGTTTGAAACGAGCATGGATAGTTCTCGAAGGTCACTTGCATGCATGTCTCTGTAAAATTTTTTTCACCAACAAGAATCCGGGGCAATCTTGATATTCGCTCCATCCTTGATAAAAATGGACTGATAAGAATTGCCAATGGATTCGATCCAAAATTTCGTCGTAGACCGCATCCAGTGTATAAGTTAAAGTTCGTTGACCCGAGCAGATGTGCTGTCCCCCGAGTTTGATATTCATACCAAAAAACGGCACAATTTTCATTAATTCCAAGCCAAGAGCAAAGTCTTCAAGGTCCTCACATGTGTTTTTTTCTGTCGTGGTGGCAACTAAAGTCTTTCTTGCTTTTAACACACTTCGGGCTGACGACTTCCAAAAATTGTTCACGAGTGAGAGTGTCAAGAGCTCATTTTTTGAAAAATTCTTAAACACTGCGTTCAATATCTACATCAAACGAACGGGCAAATTTGAATTTTGCAAAATTCTGCAACAGCTAAGGGTTTGTTATGCAATATAAGCAAATAACGGTTTCCTTACCGTAGACTGCTCCAGGCATTCCTTAAGCCGAATTGCAATTTCCTCTCCCATTTGATTTTCTGTATTTTTAATAACATCACAAAATAAATATTTTGTCTTAATGATTTATTGCTCTAACTAAAATAATGTGTTTTAGAAAGAAATTATTTACTCAGGTTATTTACTCCGTGCAAATTTGCTCCATGCAGGTTGTGACTCCTTGACTTTGTTAGTTCCAACACCAGATTGACAGGATTCATGGCAGAGAGAGAAGTTCCTTGACTTTGCAATATGTGTGCTTTGTATACGTGGGGGTGAATCACAAAGACACCGGAGGCTTGAACAGAGGAGAGAGAGCACAAAGCCACGACACACGCAAGAGGATCTTTGGGTGGAAAGGAGCAATTCAAGAGCTGGCACTGCTAGAGAGGACAATAGCAGCTGAGAAGACACTCAGTGAGTTCCAACACAAGACCGACAGAATTCATGGCAGAGGGAGAAGTTCATTGACTTTGTTACAAGGACGCCGGAGGCTTGAAGAGAGGACAGAGAGTACGAAGCAACGAAACACACGTAAGAGAACTTTAGAAAGAAAAAAGCAATTCGAGGGCTGCACTACTAGTGAGGAGACCAGTAACAGCTGAGAAGACAGTAGAATTTAGCCACGAACTCTTCGGCAGCGTCAGTGAGTTCCAACACAAGATATAGTTCCGTAGAGGACAGCGTCGTGCAAGCACGTGGAAGTGAAGATTCTGGGGTTCCACCTGACTTTGCTGCCGGTGCGAAATAATAATCGGCATTAGAACTACCTCCACCAGTATCAGCTCCTTTGTTGGTGGTTACCTAAACTTTATACTAAATAATAAGCCCACAGTTGTATAATAAAGAAACGTTTGCTTGATTTTTTGCTGCTCCTACCAGGGAGTTTCCGCAAAGCCTAAATTACTAGGCCTAAATTTGCACTTTCTAAAGGTATCAAAAATAAGTAAAAGCCCGCTACCCGATAAAGCTGCAAATATGAGGCTAGCAGCTAATTAAGGGAATCAATGTCAGTGCCTACTGCAAACGCTGAATAAAATATCCACCCCAAATCGCGCCCACCGGCACCCCCTTACACAAACAAAGTCATAAATACCCTCACCCAATATCCACCTTCAGAGACTTACTGGTTCCCCGACTACCCTTCTCCCTTTGTGAAGGATGCTTTGAGCTCCCGCAGTGACTTTAGAATCAACTGGAACGACTACTCTTGACGCTAACTTTTGCTCTTCAACTCTCACCTGGAATAAAGAGCTTGCATTCTTCCTTATAAGCTCCACTTAGTTTAACAACTGTCTGACGTAGCGATGATGACGTAATTATTCAGACAAAAATGAATTTTTCTGCATTTTTTGTGCATTTTGCTAAGATGTCCCATTATTTTCTTTCGGCATTTTTTGGTTCATTGTGGTTTTTCAGAACGCAAAAATGACAGTAACGGGGTTTCGAGGTGCGGGAAATAATTGAAAGTAGGGTCCTGAGGTCAAAGATGCATTGTTCTTCTGGGTCACTGATGTCCTGTTCATATTATTAATTTTTTAAACCCCCAATTAGGTATGTCAAAGAATTTTTTAATGTAGTTTTGGTCATTTAGTCTAAAGAGAGAGCACAGAGGACGAAAACGGACATGTACACACTGAGGTCTCAGAATTAATGTATTTATGATTCCACTGTTCCCGAGCACTTCTCAAGTATCCATCCCAGCAAACATAAACTGTAAAAATTTACGTAGAAAAGTTTCCGCCAACAAATTTCATTTACTCAATGACATCAACTCATTTACAATTCAATAGTTCTCAAAGCAGGTGACAATGGGAGAAAAATCTGACTCTTAATTTAAATCTAAAAGTGTGGGTCAGTATGTACCCAAAAATTTTGTCTGAATATTTGCAACTGCTTTCTGATTTATATTCGTCAACGTTCTATTTGGCATCTTAGTGGCAATAAATGTGTTCTCATCCTAACTGCTAAACTATTGGCACTCATCCGGCCGGATATATCGGAAATATTTATTGACACGGGCATTTTTTCATACATTTGATATCTTCACGCACCCAAAAATCAACGTGATCATTCGGTGACCACTTTTATGATTTTAGATCTCCCTAAATTATGCTTTTCAGATTTTAAAATTATGTTTTTTCTAATTTAAAATTCTGAAATTCTGCTCGATAGAAAAATCGACATAATATAGTGACCATAGCCCTAAATTTGATCCTTCTTTTTTGGGCTTTTTCTGCTTTGTGGTCACCTTATCATCTCAATTTACAAGGAGATCTAACACTGGAACAACTCCACTCTGAATTGGAAAAGCGTGTGCTGTATCGCAAGGATGAAAATGGTATGCTCGTGTACCGTCGACTACGTCAAACATGGACGCAGTTCTGTGGATATTTATTTTGGAAATGAAGACTGCGATTTTATTTCCTTTCATTTGTGCCAAGTTGCATTTTAACTATCACGATGGTAAAAGTGCTTTACACCCTGGACACAAAATTTCCAAACGTCATGTGACTTTTTTCAGCGATAAAATCCCAGTGAACCAAATCAAGACAATAAAAAATAAGCACAGCACGAGCAACAACGCTGCAGTATATTCAGTTGCATGCGGTGGGATCACTAAGTTAATGAAAGAGGCTGGATTGGACAGACCAAAGAGCATGTACTGCTTTGTACCGTTTCCTCTGCCCGATCATCTTGGAGGTCTTGTCAATCATGCGTATTAAAATGCTTTGTTTTTGGCTTCTATTCTTTTATTCCATGTAGTTGTATTAACAAGTGCAATTAATAGAACATTATGTGTATTTTGTGATTGTATGTTTGTGACACAGGTCAGGAGTGTATTTCAAGCTCGTCCCTGAGAAAGAGGGCGCTGCGCTGTCGAGCGACTGCAGGACATTTCAAACGACTTCAAGAATGTAACAGCCGCTCCACTGGATCCAGTCTGTACTTATTGGTTACCCACGGCCGGAAGTCTGATACCGTTTCCCAGCATTTATACACACGTTCTACTACTCCCACTCTCGCGCTCACAAGCTTCGCAGGCCCGAAGAATATGATAGGATGGCAGGGATTTTCACCTAAGGATATTATCACAGCCACGGGAACTCCCGCAGGAAACATTGGTAAATTTATGTTCATCAAGCCATTGAAGCAAGAGCATTGATAGGATAACTATAGTTAAGCCTTACACTAACATCAACCGTGACTTTGCAGGTACTGTGGGGACAATGTTGTTTTTGATGGGATAGCAACGAATAGGAGTTACAATGGATAAGTCCATTCTTCAAGGGCTCAAAACTCCAACAAACTTTAATGAGCTTATCAATGATGAAGTTGAAGAGCTGCTTGGGTCAAAGAAGTTCCAGAGTAGTTCATGTTTTTTCTGTTTTGCGTTTCTGGTTGTCCCAGTTGCAATTTTATTCTAAAGTCAGAGAAATTCGTAAGGACTGGATGAGTAATTTAGTTAGCTACATCAGCGATACTTTCAATTCTACACCAGCAGATCACAATGCCTCCAGAATAAAAGTTAAATTTTAGAACATGTTCATGTCTTCCTATGTTTTGCATTCGTGCTCTCCCGTAAATTTTAAAATTTAGTAGATGCCTAACTTCATTTCAAGCTAAGGAAAGCTGAATTATCTTCTGTTTCGGGATAGAAAGAATTAAGTACAGTATACTTTCACACGTTCATTTGACGAGGCAGAAATTCAGTAACGTTATTGTTACTTTTAAAATTAGAATGCTTCCCGGATCAAATAACTTAGCATTTACGTTAAATCAAAGTGTTTTAGAGGGATCATCCTTGTGCGTCAAATATAATCAATACTGCAGGCACATCAGAAGGTTCTGGAACCAGAGGTTAAGGTCAGTCTCCACTAGTATCCTTAAAGTAATCATGCGTCATTAACACTGTGAAAGTTGGTAGCAAGTAAAACACGGATGAAACAACCTAATATTTACAAGTAATAGTAGGCCACTTCCCACTGACCTCTGATGTAGTTCATCACGGGAAATCTGCAATGTAGCAATTTATGCAAAAACTGCAGGAAACCCCACTAAATTCCAGTTACCTTGAAGAAGAGTTTCCTGAGGCCTCCAAACAAATCGCCTATGCAGTTACAGTTTAGTAGTTCTCACAGCAGGTTACAATGGGATCAAAATCTCTGTCCAAATTTAAGTCATAAATGCATAAGGGAGCACGTAGAGAAGCCATCATTCACAATATTTTCATCCATTGTTCTTCAGCGTTGGTCATGATCAGGAGTACATACAATGATGTATGCTGACTCGAATGGGGAATATAACGGCTTTATACGTGCTGCATGCACACCACAACAGTGGACTACGTCAGACTGTCCGTCGGGCTTTGTAGGGAGGCTCGTTAAGGAACAATGTTAGGCAGAAG
>JAQIWI010001031.1:0-19685 GCA_034698825.1 Deuterosminthurus bicinctus | reverse complement strand
AGTCGTTTCCAAAGACTCTTCCACCAAGAGTCAGAGGAATAAAATCGACATTCAGAGAAATGCGACGAAGCAGAAGGAACTGATTATTTCGGCCATTGATTGTCTGGATGCTACTTCGCAAACTGGAGGGATTTTGGTTTATTCTACTTGCTCGCTTTTGCCCGACGAGAACGAAGCAGTAATAAATTACGCTCTGACCCGCCGAAATGTAAAGTTGGTCCCGACTGGATTGGACTTTGGAACTCCGGGCTTCACACGATTTCAAGAGAAAAGGTAAATATTAATTTAAAACTAAATAAAACCCTGCAAATTGGCCAGAAAAATCAATTAAATTGTCTAATTTTCTCTAATTTTAAACGCCAATTTTTAACTTTTTCCCTTGAATATTGGGTTAATTATTTTTTTTGATTTAATTTAGATTTCATCCATCCTTGAACCTGACCCGAAGATTCTACCCGCACACACACAACATGGACGGATTTTTTGTGGCAAAGTTGAAAAAGTTTAGCAATTCTGTTCCAACGGCCAAGAAGGATGATGAGGAGGAGGAGTTGAAGGAAGAGGAAGAAGAGAAAAGTTCCGAGGCTGTGGCTGACAATTCTGATGATTAATTTTGATGAAAATTATATAAATAAATTTTATGAATAAAGTTATTGAATTTTATTTGAATTGGCGTGTGGAAAGTTTGTCTTGAAATGAGAAAATGGATTTTTCTTATGGAATTTAACATGGGAAATTTAAAGTCAAGTAAGGGGGGGACCACATGAAGATTTCAAATTTTTAACAAGTTTCAAAAACCCCTTTTTTACAATTTTTAGGCCATTTTGAGACTTTTTAGTTTCAAGCTCGAAAATCCAATTTTTCTTATATATGGGTAAGGCAACCCAAAAGCAGAAAAAGCACAAATAAGTTTCGCGTCCAAATTTAAAATGAGACTTTTCTTATGGAAATTAACATGTAAAATTCTACTTGGCACAGGTCCCACCTGTCCAACATTTTGAGTTTGAGAGCTCGAAATTTGAAATCCAAGTTTTCTGATGGGATTTAACATGGGAAATTTTCAAGTTCCAAGGGGGGACCACGTGAAAATTTCAAATTTCTAAAAAGTTGAAAAAGGGATTTTTATGCATTTTTTGGGTCATTTGGAGATTTTTTGGTTAAAGTAAAAAAAATGAGGTCGAAATTCTAAATTGAATTTTTCTTATGGGATTTAACATGGAAGAATGCGAAGGAGCAAAGGGGGAACCATTGGTAAAGAGTCAATTTTGAAAAGCAGAATTTGGGTCACCTTGTATATGGGATTTAACATGGGAAAATGCGAGTGGGGCAAGGGGGCTGGTTGAGATTTGGATTATCTGTAAGTTGTTTGCAATGTGTGACGTTCTGGGAATTATTAGGATGACGTCAATGACAAGCCAGCGCCAATCAAGGGCTCTTGACGCGCTCACGAGGGTCTTTTGATGCGCTCGCGAGGGACTCTTGAGCATTTGAAAAGACCGGCAGAAAAGTGAAGTCAAGTGATATTCACGACTATGAATTTGGTCGCTTTCATTTCTCAATGCCAAATCACCCAAAGCAAAGGCTTTTGATGTTGAATTGTAAGCAAAAATACTCAAACGTTTTCTAAGCGTCCACTCTCCTCTGGACGACCAGAAAAATTCCAGTTAGAACGTCACGTCGCAAGAACAATCTGAGCTCCTGATTTAAGCCGAAAAAAGTTTTCTTTGAGGTGAGTAAAAAATTGCCGTGTTAAATCCTATAGGCCAAATTTTATGTCGGTTTTCAAGTTCAAAATTAAAAAGCCTTCAAAAGGCCTATAAAATGTGAAAAAAAGTGTTTTTTAAAAGTTGGTACAAATTTGAAATTTTCATGTGGTCCCCCTTTCTAATCTCCAAATTTCCCATGTTAAATCCCAAAGGAAAAATCCTACTTCGCAGTTCGAGCTAAAAATCTAAAAATCCTTCCAATGGTCCCCCCTTAGACTCCAAATTTCCCATTTTAAATCTCATAAGAAAAATTGGATTCTCATAATTCCAGTCGGGAAACCGTTTTTATTGTAATTAATATTTTAAATGTAATTCCAGTTTTGGTAGAGCATGGCAGCAGTCGGAGGTTCACGTGGAGCGGGAGGAGGAAGACGGAATGGAGATGACCGAGGAGATCGCTGGAGGAACAAAGGACGATTCGGAAAGAAATTATGGGAAGAACAAGGGGAGCATGGGGACGAAAAAATTCAGGATGATAAAGAAGATAAGGTAATCCTGGACAAGTTCGGACGGAACGTCAAGACTGGCCTCTTTCGTGCTGTAACTCCTGCGGAGAAACAGGCTAGAAGAGAGTAAGTACATTAACATTATAATTATCAATAGGGCGACCCAAACGCAGAAAAAGCAGAATTCAGTTTTTTTATGAAACTTATGAAATAGTCATTTTCTTATGGAAATTAACAAAAGAAATTCAGCTTAGCACAAGTAAGCGACCTGTAGAAATTTTTAGTTTGAGATGCTCGAAATTCAAAATGGGATTTTTCTTATGGGATTTAACATGGGAAATTTCAAGTGACCGAAGGGGAGACCACATGAAGATTCCAAATTTCTACCAACTTTCAAAAAAAATTTTACCATTTTTGGGTCATTTGGAGACCTTTAAGTTTTGAGCCCGAAAATCTTAATCCAAGTTTTCTCATGGGATTTAACATGGGAAATCTGTAGTGGGCAAAGGGCGGACCCTGTGGGTGATTTTGAGTAGAGAGCTTGAAAATCAAAATGGGATTTTTCTTATGGAGTTTAACATGGGAAATAAAAAGTCAAGTAAGGGGGCGCCCTTAGTATAATTTCAAAGTTTATAAGCAGGAATTCCAATTCAACGTCCAAAAGTAGAACGGAAAAGGAAAAAGCAGGATTTGGGTCGCCTGAATTTATTACATTCTTTTGTTCTATTATGAGGACATTCCAATGACAACAAGTTTGATTTGTACAAACAGGGCTAAGAAGCTCAGAAGACAAAGAAAACGTGCAGCCATACCGAACTATGGACTGATTTGTCAGATTGAGAGCCAGGCACGATTAGACAAAAAAGCCAAACTCAAGAAGAATGCTGAAGCGGAAGAGGGAGAGAAAAACCTTGTGAAGCTGTGGCTCATGATAATAATTCTGATTAATTTTTTTGATATTATAAAAAGATTTCATCAATAAAATAATCCAATTTCATTGGAATTGGCGAGTGAAGGTTTTGCTGAAATGTGCAATACAATTTTTCCTATGGGATTTAACATGGGCAATTTTGACCCACCAATTAGGGGACCACATGAAAATTTCAAATTTTTACAATTTTTCAAAAGCCACTTATTAGGCATTTTTAGGCCATTGGGAGGCTTTTTAGTTTTGGGCTCGAAATGCAACATGAAACTTTTCATATGGGGTGTAACATCATGTTACCAACCAGAGCTCACGGCGGCCCGTGAACGCCAAAAATTAAAAATTTAAAAACTGCAAAGCAAAAAGTTTTAAAAAAAAAAATCAGCCAATTTCCACAACCTTATCAACAAAATTTAAGGGGCTTCCTTGGAAACTATGCTCGTGTAATGTAGATAATGCCATACTTCTTCCGAGTTGCATCCCAAGCTTGTAATTTAAGTATCTGCTACCGGTTACAACACACCGGAGTGATGAGCCGCACTGACATTAAATTGATAGGAATCCAATTGTCACAGAATGCGCCACGTAGAGACGGCTCTAAGATCTCGCAAATGCAAATCTACAGAAAATATTTCCTCGTAAAGGGCCTCGGGTCGGAATAATCATCAGCATTGATACTTTTCTTGAATTTGACTTCAGTTCCGCCAAACTCTGCAGCTAACTCTTGGAGTACGCGATAATTGACCCAAATGTACCCCTCTTGCACTGGAGGCCCAAGATATCCATCCCCCGCTTTTAATTCTTCGCTAAGTTGTCGTCGGAAATCTGCATAGATTCTCTCAGCCACGTAGTTTAATGTGGGTCTCACGGGAATGTTTTCCGCTTGCATTTCTTCCATGGGAGCAATCAGGCTTGCATGACCTTCGTAAGGATAAAACTGCAAAGTGCAAAAATGCAATCTGAATTAACTCCATAGATCATATTAAAATTAATACATGCGATGCGAAGCTAAGCTCACATAGAACTTGAAGTACATTGTACGGAAGGCCGTAGGTGTAAATCCGAAGCCATAGTCTGTACCTGCACCATACGAAAACATTTGAATAGATTGTTTAGTTAGTTTATAAATACAGAGACTCACCAAGCCCCCTTCTCAAATATTCAAGGTGCGATTGGCCCAACTCAATCTGTTTTTCTTTGGGCGTCAGGACCAACTTGAAATTAACATAAACGGCCAGAATATAAAAGTCTACGATGAGCATAATTCCTATAAATAATGACAAGGCGAGCATGACGTAGGCACGAAACATTATGCCTGACAAACATTCCAAAAAGTCTCAAATAAATGGCCTAACTCATCGATTCCTCATCGATTTAGTACGCCTTCAATCTCCATTAAATGTGCAGATTGCAGAGCAGAGGCTCCTCCTGGATTTCGATATTGAAGAAAATGGCGATGACGAAAATCTGCGCTGCCTGCGACTAAAATTTTATTTTCCAGCTCACCTAAAATCTCATGCGCATTCTAATGTTGTCTGAACATTTCCTCATAAACGTTTATGCTCCAGGGTAAAATTCGTGAATAAAAATGTGACATTTAGCGTCTAAATGATTAACTGCTATCAAATTGCTCCTTCTGTAATTCTAATACCATAAGATGAAGCCGAATTTAAAGTAATCCAAAGAAACTGAGCCGTAAAAGCGTTTACCTATAGCTGAAGTCATGAGAAAAAAGCAAAAGAAGCATGGGCAAGTTTCTCATTAAGAGCCTTACTCAACATTCACACTTATGACTTGCTTAATTTGCACTAATAACGAGCAATAAACTCATCTCAGCTAATCGTAAGCTGTTAATCGCATCAATGCAGAGACTTGTCTCGTGTCCCAGAAGCCCGACCTTGGAGAAGAAAAGCCGGATTTGTTATATACGGATATTATGAGTATCCAGTTGACGAACGCGGAGTCATGCTCACAGTCAACGACACAAACGGGACTTTTAAAGGCTACTATTCCTTAACGGAGCAAAATCCCTCTTCCGCAGTCTATGATGGAGTTCTCAATAGCAACACGACCATCATTAAGGCTCCGAAGGACTTCTGGGATATATTTACTCCTATCGAATTGGAAAGTGAGCCATCCCCAAACACTGAAATTTACACCACAATTCAAGGTTGAAGAAAGGACAATAATTGCACAATCGAAGTCAATCCGCTCAATGGACCTGGTTTGCCCAAGATTAGAAGGAAGCTAAATTCTACTACGAGCAATACCAATGATTCTGAAGGGGGTCTCCACCAGATGGATCAAACTTTGGTAACAATAATTCTGGGTTTGGTAGTTCACAAGCGTCTGGTGACAGCAATTCTGGGTCGGGCAATTCGCAAGCGTCTGGTGACAACAATTCTAGATCTGGCAAATTACAAGCTTCTGGAAATCAATATGGGACCAGCAAGGACTCCACTGGCTTAAAAAATGCATCATCATTTCCATCCAAAACACGACCAGGACCTGAGGATTCCTACAGCAATCCATCGGGTTCATCTTCACAAACACCATCTGGAGTCGGAGGTTCTTCTTCTGGCTCCAAAAATCCATTGTCAACATCTTCGCAAGCAACATCTAGAGTTGGAGGGTCTCCTGGCTCCAAAAATCAATCAACTTCGAAAAAACCTGGAGGCTCAAACGGCTACGACACTCCCTGGCCAGACGCTTTAGAAGAAAGCGGTAAAGCTGACAGAGCAAATTCAGCCGGAAGCAGAGGGTCTACAGATGACGAACGAAGAAGAAAACCACATCAAGGAATATCCAACTAAAATCTGAATTTCGGAAACCCTTGTAGGGGGAACTAAAAGGCCCAACAATGCTCTGAAAGATTTATAGGCTTCATGGCCTTTCCTGGCCGATGTGATGTATATACGCTTTGCACGTTCGGGATTCGAGTTTTATTTGAATGTGCCTCTAGGGTTCATTTTGTTCGAGTCCATAAGGCTTGCAATTTTATCCAATTGGCCAACTGTGACCCGGAAATGCACATTCCAAATCGGAAAAGGTTTGGTGTTACAGTTTAAAAATGATATTTTAACGGTCATATCCGAGATTAAACCTCCCATGAAGTTCCACAATATGCAGCCGATTGTAACTATGCTAGCTCTGTGTAGAGAGACAAATAAGAATTTTTATTTTCAAGTTCACAATATTACTTTACAAGCGCATAAGACAACTTAGGGGCTGCTAAAAATGTGGGAATTGTATAAGATGTACCAATACAAGAGAGGTGGTCATCATATGCATGAATCTCCGAGTCCCCTTCTAAAAGGGAAGGCAAGGTTACTGTAGAGAAGCCCATTATAGTCTCAGTGGCAAATAGAGCTTCTAAGGCTCCTGCCAGTAATAAAATCTGGGACACATTTTCAAAATAAATAAAGTTTTACAAATAAAAGCCAAGCAATTAAGTTCAAATAATCTGGAGCAGTTAAGTTCTTCTGAGGACAAAGTTTGCGCTATATAATTTTAGATTAGAAACCCTTTTTCTTGTTTTTAAGCTAGCCTTGTCATGTAACTGCTGCTTTAAGGTTTAACCTAGTTTTAGGCAATCAATATGCATTGACGGTATATACATGTGGCCGTTGAATTATACATTTCACTTATGATTATATCGTCTCTTTGCATTGTAGAAATTGCGTACGGGAAATAATTATACGCTGCCTGGTTTAGGGTTTGCTCCACAATGTTACAAAATAAGCAACTAAGCAGCGCAATTTTCAACTAGAACAAAGCGTCGCACCGAAGGGAAATTCTTCAGTAAGCTACAACACATACAAGATGCGCTGCCATGATAAAGATGTTTTTCTAGAAACACAGGCATCCTCGGCTCCTTTACCGTGGACAAGTATTGATTTTTCATTATGGAGGCAGCCGTAGGATGTCCACATAGCAGAGAAAACGGACCTACCACAATGTTGGCGAAAGTTTTGCTTCTCCTGTTACTAAACAAGTAAGTCAAATAGAATTGATCATAACGATTAAATTTTACTAAATACGCGTAAAATATCTTCTGCAATTATTAGAACCCTCGTAACTTGTGATTCACACAAAAGAGTCAGAAATGGCCCGGCGGACATCCCTGTTGGAGTAAGAGCGAGAGGTCTATGTAGGCTTCTGATTAGTGAGCTCAATACCTACCCAAAGTGGAAGGAAGGACAGTTTCTGGAGTTAATGATCTTCTGCCAGCCTAGTGTAAAATCAAGAGAAACCCCATTTAAAATGACTACATTCAAAGTCATTTTTATCAGTCATGATGGCTTCCTAAAGGGCGTGTGCAAACTTCAAGGAACCTCTTCATACAAGATGGGACGGTCGGGAAAATACATGGCGTATACAGTTGGACACAAGAATGTAACTGATGTCAATATGGACATCGAAAATTGCGAAATTCCTCCAGATACCTACAGAGGACAAATTGCGAAGCATTTTCCTGTCGGGAATGAGTATCCAGTTGCAGTCGGATTACTTTATAACGAACGGGAAGCAACCCTTGATGATATTAGTTTGCCTAAATTCAGAGAGAGTTTCATAATTCCAGAAATCACCCCCTCAATGCGGAATACGATCATGCGGAATTTGCAGGATATGTACGTGTATACCAGTGCGTCACCAATCTCCCGCTGCAAGTACTTTAGCAACTTCTATTCAGAATACAACACTGAAAACGACCATGTGCTACGTGACTGGGAGGCAGAGAATCGTACGGATTTGGGACTATCAAGATGTGGTGCTGCATTAATCCCTGAAAATGAGAAGACCTGGCTTCCTTTTCAACCCGATCTATTTGCTTTAGCTCCACTTACTCCAGGTAATCTCCTGCTCTGTTAAATCCAAAAAATAATTGAATTACGATTTGTTAACAATAAAACCAAATTTTTATTTTCCATGCACAGGAGAAATTAATCTTTGTGAAAAGGCTGTCCAATATGTAATTGAGGACATAACGCCAAGAAGAAAAATTCCAAAGCTTGATGATGAGGCCATTGATGAATACGCGTGTTACATTACTACGGCTGATGAAGCGGTTGACAACTTGGGAATAATATCCTTAAGGCGTACATACATGGAAAAATTTAAAAGACGTCAGTTGGAGGTAGAAAGATGCCGAGGTGTTATATTACCACAAATTGAAGATAGAATTTTAATGGATGCACACTCGCTGAATAATGGTATGTTTAATTAACAACATATTTCACTCGACTATTGGTTGCAATAAATTACAGTAAGATTTATATGACAGGTGGCGAAGAGAATATTACTTACGAAGAAAATGGTTCCCCGTGTGGGACAGGACTAAGCAACACGACACTTCAATGCACAAGAACAGATGTTGGCAATGGATCATCTTACTGCGGAACACAGCCAAGCTCTGACTGCTCTCAGTTTGAAATTTCTTTAGAACCCGGAAAGCCATATTTATGGAGCAACTGCGATGATTACACACGTCGACCAGAAATTGAAAAAGCAGTCACAGGCATCAATGCATGGATATTAGTAAGGGACGTTGTTGATACAGTCATATGCTTCTGGCTTGAAGTACTAGATGCTTTTAAACTTGTTCGCTGCAGGCTTTGCCATATGCTGTTAGAACAAAATATTCTTGTGGACCGGCCAGGATCTGATTTCATTACAAAAATTATGACTCAAGGGCAGGGCTCCAACGACACGCGAGGGAGGATAAAGTCGAGGAATAGTGCAAATATTCGAAGACATTTAGAAAATCCGTTACATAAAATAAGCCTAGAATATTTCAAACTATTTGATTCTGGAAAGAGAGGAGCAAAATTAAGAGAAGCCTTTGAATCAAAAGGAAGCACATTTCGAACATTTCTTAATGCAACGGAGAATATGATCGCTACAGTTTTTCAAGCTGCGCGTCTAGGAATTTCTTTTTTTAGCTATGGTATTTTGGTGGAAACCCTCAAATTTCATGCAGTGGATTTAGGCCATCTCTACGGCAATCCAACAGGTATGAAAACAATACTCGTATCAATATCTGATGTAATGCATGCTCATTATATGGAATCCTTAAGAGAAAATGACCCAACTTTAACAATTATGATTGATACATCTTCAGACATAGCATCACTTCCTTCCATGGCCATTATTTTTACTACGTATGATAGTAAAAACGCAGTTTCTACAAAACTATACAGAATACTAGAGCTCACAGCAGGAGAGTCAGCTGAAAGCTTATTCAAAGTTTTTTTAAATTCCCTCAAAGCTGATAACATTGACGACTATGTACAGCGGCGCTGCGTAGGTTTCACGTCAGATGGAGGTTCAAATGTGTTGAAATTCCGAAGACTACTCGACCAATATACAGATCACGAGTTAATAACTAATCACTGCGTTGGTCATAGACTCGAACTCGTAACGCAACACGCTTGGGATGAGTACAATTTCCTCTCAATCATTGACAAAACCATTAATAAATTGTACAGAATGTTCAATTCGAGGTCCCCCAAAAAGAAACAGCTGATGAAGCTAGCAATATCTGAACTAAAAGACAAGCAATTTGAGTTTAAAAAAATTCGAAGGATCAGATGGGTAAGTCACAAGCTGCGTGCGTCTGAAACAATTCTTAACCACTGGGCAACAATTATACGAACACTAGAAATAGCTATAAATGACAAATCAATCAACTTGCATAGCCGCCAGGAAGCTCGAGATCTAATGAAATTACTAAAAGATGGAACATTTTTGGCAACACTGTCGTTTGTTGTCGATGTATCTCAAAAGCTGGCGGACTTATCCCGAGCAAGCCAAATAAGAGGATTTTCATTAATAACAAAACGTGAAAGACGAGATAATTTGACGACAGAGTTAACAAATTTTAAGCAGTGGAATGGGAAAACTCTCCAAAAATTATTAAACAGCAGCAGCTTGACTGATACTAGTTCAGTCAGTTTAACAGTAGAACTCTTTGAAACTAAGAATGTTTTGCATGCCGGGGTCGAACTTAGTAAACCTGACGAGATGTACGATGAAGTGAGGCTGTATCATCAGCGTGAGGACTACATCAACTCACTACTGACGCAAATTGAGGTATATTTCCCAAATGACCCTACGGACACCTTCCAAATATTTGACGCAAAACACTGGGATGAAATTAACCTGGCGGCTTATGGAGCTAGACGTCTACTGGAAGCAAATCGCCGGCTCCGTTGGAACTTTAATGAGGATATTCTGTCCAGAGAATGGGTTGCACTGAAAGAAAGCTTGTTTAATCATGATGAGTTCAAGACTCTCAGGCTAAATTATCCAGAGGAGTTTTGGTCTTACTTCCTCAATCAATCATCAATAACATGGGGCTCCTCCATCAAAGCCGTACTATCTGGCATTATTACTGTGCCAATGTGTAGTGCCGAAGTGGAGAGAGTTTACTCTTACTACACAGCCACAAAAACAAACCGCAGATGGTCGCTAAAAGTGAGCACGATCGATGCAATAGTACGAATTAAGTTTAATGGCCCAAAGTCGCTCTCCGAGCTCGATACTTTAACTCTGGCAAAGGGGTTTTTAAAAAAACATTCCAGAGCAGACGATAAAGGGAGAAAGCAGTCTCTTACTATGGACAAAACTGACATGGCAATTATCGAAGAGTTCAGTGATGACCCAGGCGATGATGATTGAGAGACGTTGTAAATAATATGATTTCGTTTTTCATCTCTGGGACGGCAGTAATGTTAATTATAGCACTTAAAAGTAAATGTTATCTTAGGAGTAGCTTCCAAACGTTTTCAGTCGCTGGGAGAGCTGTGACGGCTTCGACCTTACAGATTATAGTTTCATGACGCTTAATATTAATTCCTACGTAATCTTCTAAATGTGCGAACAGGTCACTGGTTTCTTAGGCTCTCGGTGTTATCTTAGAAGTGATTAGCATCTATGTAATACAAATTATGGCCACATTTGTGAGTGCTTAAAAGTATAAAAAGAATGAAGTCGTAAGTAATCAATTCTATGAGTAGATCCAAACTTTCGTGTTGATCAATGTGTACACTCACTTGCCATCTTTTGGGCTGAACAAAAGTTCACGTATTAATTTTGCAAAATTAATACGTGAATCTACATACTCTTTAATGCTAATAACATACTGAAATAATTTATCTCAAGTATTGTAAGAATAATAGTCATCATTACGATTTGTTATGCACAGAATCTTATAAATATTATATGAACTGAGAATTTCACAATATTTTTAATTGTAAGCTTAAATAAGTACAAAGCTTAATTTCATGTTGTATGTAGTGTTCACAAAACTGCAGGAAGGCCATGTTTGCCTTTGACTGCCAGTAGAAATATAAGTTAGAAATTTGGTGGTTATTTCCTCTGATGCCTCCGCAAAATCTTTCTTCATCTCTTCAACTCGTGGTTCTCCTATATTTATTACATCTAAATAGGAAGCTGACTTTTACTGTTTCTTCGGATATGTCACTGTCTTGTCTATTAAATGGCTCATTGTTGACCGAAAATGGATCAAGTATTAAAAATAATAAATTCGAATTAATTGAAGAACCTAGTCTGCATTCTGTAACTATTACACACTGACTGATCCTGCTAAGCAATTTTACCACCAGCGCCTTTCGTATAACAAAAAAGCCACAAGCATGATAAGGCACAATGCGATGGTAGCACTTTGAATCCCATCTCAGGATCTAATGGTCTGAGAGATGATCAGGAGACTCAGTCATTTCCATTTCTATGAGACTTTCTCTGGTCCCATCGGAAGCCCATTGGATTCGGGATGGCATTCTACCGGAACGAAAAATCTGTCAGCCAAATGAATGAAAAAGTATCAGTTCTCCGGTAAATTTCATCTACCTTGCTTAGAATCAACTAATGACAATAAATCTCACCTTGAGATGATCAGGAGACTCAGTCAATTCCATTGCTATGAGACTTTCTCTGGTCCTATCGGAAGCCCATTGGATTCGGGATAGCATTCTAGCGGAACGAAAAATCTGTCAGCCAAATGAATGAAAAAGTATCAGTTCTCCAGTAAATTTCATCTACCTTGCTTAGAATCACATAATGACAATAAATCTCACCTTGAGATGATCTGGAGACTCAGTCAATTCTATTCCTATGAGACTTTCTCTGGTCTCATCGGAAGCCCATTGGATTCGGAATGGCATTCTACCGGAATGAAAAATCTGTCAGCCAAATGAATGAAAAAGTATCAGTTCTCCTGTAAATTTCATTGACCTTGCTTAGATTCACACATAATGACAATAAAACTCACCTTGAGATGATGGGAGGCAACAAACACGAGGCAGAGCGTAACTGCCAATCCTCCAAGTATCCATATCAAGATTTCAACCAGCGTATTCGATCCTTCAGTTGTAACAAGATCAGGAGTCCTAAAGGACAGTATGTTATTAAAATCATAAATTTCAATCTAATATAATTTCCTCGTGTTTTTCCATTACTTTTCACTAAGTCTGAACTTCTCGCAGCTTGTGAAAACCGACTCGTCTGTTTCATCAGGACCTGCTCGGCATGGAAACTTCGTTGCACTCGTCCACACACAGTCCTGGGTAATACAACTCACACAATCGTGTATAAGGCGACAGAGCTCTAAAGAAAAGGCATTAGTTAATAATTATTACTTTACAAGCCGTGTAATGACCAATACCCATTCAGAAAAAAACTGTAGATTGAATGTAGCTGTTAGGAGTGATACACCAAGGATAGATGAGGGTACGCCAGGGTACTTCAACAAAGAGAAATCCAGAAAGTCCACCTCAATTGCATTTAATAATTTTTTCATAGATATAATAGCACTGCAATGGAAATGAATCAAAAGAGTAAATAACTGTGTGGACTTTTGGAAAAATTGCTACGGTATGAATATGAAGTACTTCACAACATAGCCGGGGCAATGATCAAATGGAACAAAACTCCTCCTGCCACAATGAAGCAGGCGTCAGAGAGAACTAAATGATGCATTGTAACTTTTAATGATCCATTGTAGATCTGTACTTGGAATGGTTACATTTGATTCCAATGTTGATTCAAGATTCAGGTTTCCACCGAGAAAGTAGAGCGGCGTGCGAACGTGCAGTATAACCGTACATTTTATAGCAACTGGAGTATTTTTTTAATACTTTCACTTGCTGATGATTCTCCAGAATTCAGGCGGGTAGAAATGCAATCTGAAGGGTCTTTTGATTTAGCAAATATTCTTAACTATCATGAATGCATTGGTGTTGAACAATGTCAATGGAATGTAATTGGAGCTACTCATAATGTTGTTGATGTACTTGATCATCTACTCAAAGCATTAAAATGGTCCTGCCAGTGAGAAAGAAATGCAGTTGACGATTCCATCCTAGCAAGTCCTCATGTGAAATTCACAAACGCTACGCTCTGGCATCATACTATTTTTCAGATCATCATAGTCATCTCAACCATCACTTCAATCCATCAAGTCAGGAGAGGCTCGGCCATGACTACTTATAACCTTTCATGGGAGCTTAACCAACAGATTTCCAGTTTGTACGTAGGTTTTGATGTCAGATTTTTCGCCATTTCTTCCGAAAACTTTTCAAATAGGACAGCTCTTTAGTGCCGTACGTTTCCTCCAAAACACAAGCCTCCTGATATTATTTCTACAAACGCCTGGTATACACGCAGGTCACGCAACATTGGTGAACCCTGGATGGTTGTTGCCTGTTGAAGAAAATATGCTCGACTCAGGGCTTATTCTTTTTTCAGGTCAAATAGTAATAATCCTTCCATAGAACATGCACCATTCTTATCGTTGCAATCACATGATCAGAGACTCAGTAACCAGCAACATCACATCATTCTCCGCAACTCGCTTCGCTGCTTGAAAATTTCGGTGGCATCAATCGATTACTACGTACGATTGCTTGGCAGTACATCACAGTTATTGTAGAGTTAACAATCAAACTATACGTTCATTCCTAACTTAAGACATTCGTTCACCAACTCTTTTATATATGGTTGGTTAAAAAATTCCTTACAACTACACTACACATTTATAAAACGCTTACTTTTATGCTGAAACACTCAAAATCTCTGTCTGATCTAAACTGGGCTCTCAGTTTTGAATGTCCAATGCCAAAGATTTCCCAAAACATCCCATATTGAACCTATTCTGCTGAAACAAACTTGGGCTCCATATTAAAACTTTCTTGACATTCTCTTTACATAGGGCTTTTTAGAGCATCAAGTCTATAGCCCACGGGATACGCAGGTGAGGAATCTTAATGTAGGAAATCGGGCGCTATTCCTATGTTTGAGCCTTATGCAGTTGAGATGAAACGATTTTGTTCGCTTGGACGGATGGGTAAACCATTGATATATCGCTGATTTGATTCATGTTCACCACTAACAGGGGTGTCGAGGCATTTGGCTACCTTATTACAGTCAAGGAAACCTTCGGGTTCTATTGATTTTTGTATGAATTCCTTTGCTTTGGCATTCATAAAACTTGCCAAAAATTGAATTTCCGTGGGTCCCATGAGGATCGGACCGAGCATCAAGTGGAGTATCCAAGCCAATATGTTTGATAACTCAGTCGTTCCAGTGCCAACACCAGTGCTACCACAGCATCACACCGATTTGGGACTATTGCTTCACTAGTTCCAGCAGATTCTTTATTATTTCCTTCAACAAAGAATCTCAAATCACATCTTTAAAAAATTTAATTTACGTTTCTAGAGGTTTGCGGTAAAACTGTTTACAATCATTTAAACATTTTAAAAACATTATATGATACCTTGCTGAGTTGTCTCCATTCTGCTTTTGTCTCGACGAACCATTTACAATTTGACTGGCAACCAGACAAGACCTGCGATTCAAGTGCTTCTTTACGACAAAATATATCGGCTTTGTCAGAAAATCGAGCAATGTTTCGTTACGAGTACGACTACGCTCCATTGCTCGACGATGTACATCAAGCATCGCACATGCGATCCCGTTTTCGTTTTTTTCCATTAAATTTAAGGAGAAAGGGAACTTTTATTTTCACTTTTATGGCGATTACCCTCCTCATGATTTTTGGGCTGGTTCACTTTCTTCAAGTAGAGACTCATCAACCTGCCCAGCCTACCCACCCAGGTAATTCAAATCTTTACATGAGGGCTGGTTATACTGAGAAATTTCTTTCAGATTGTAGGCAAATAAAGAGCTGCTCGGCTTGCATCAACGAAGGATGTGTCTGGACGAATTCGTCGAAATATCGATGTCGTTATGATGGATCGGACTTTGAAAATGCAGTTGTGGTTCCCTGCCTAGACATTGCGAATCAAAGGTAAGAGTTATTTTTCTCAATTGGCATTTCTTAAGCGTTTTTTATACAGAGAATTCAACGAATTGATGACGAGCTTAGAAGCTGGCAATGGCCGCAGGTTAGAATGGAGCCTTATGCTTCAAATAATTTCCTATGTTCTTGGAATCCTTTACGTTTGCTTTCGGTAAGAATGATTATATAGTATGGTTCTGAATTATTAAAATGATACAAAATTTTTAGGTATTACTTAAGAGGACACCAGCGTCCATTCCGGGGGTGGGAACACCCCAATGTTATGTACAGGCCCCTGGAAAGAGTTTTAAGTGGTGAAATTGAGAATATCGAGTTGGTGTCACTCATTTAATTTTGTATATTGACGATTTATTGATTCATGGATTGTGATGTGTTTGGAAATAAATTTGAATAAATCCGTTTGTTCAGAATATTTACTGCAGTTTGATTATGGGTTACTAAACTAATGTAAATGTCAGGCTTAAATCCTTTTCTGTCATGTTTGTGCACACACTTATTTCTGTATATTTGTAATGTTTTAAAACAATATGAAAAGTGATGAGGGAGGCAGAGCTGTCAAGTCTCTCGTAGCTGAACAACGTAACCTCATGAGCATTATTATCAGACGTAAATAAATAAGCATTTGGCTTACAACAAGATGCTTAAAAATTTATATGGAGAGTCATCGAACTAAGATCCTGTTCTGTTTAGATCACGACTGCATCACGCAGCTTCAAGAAGGTCACAATCATCTCAAGAAGAGGCTTAAAGCCTTGCAATGCAGTAAAGCTGAATCCGAGGCAGAAACAGAAGTGAGAGGGAGTACGGCTTACAGGGAAGGACGTGAAAAGCTGAAGCTAATTTTAAGTAATAATGTAGGAGGGGATGAGACGGATATTAACTTTGAGTAATTTCACGTTTCCGTACTGCTTGGTTGTATGCAAATCTTGATGTAAACTCCAGCTGATATATTTCCCCAAAAGCGAAACCTTCGACGAGATACCTACTGCGGTTGAGGGCATTGTGGAGGAGCATCGAACGGGGCTAGAGAGTACTGGAGAAAATTTCTTGCCTCTTTTGTTATCCATTCAAAGGATAGCACGCGGTTTGATATGAGATTAGTTTAGTTCCAGCATGCAAGTATGGACACAGCAAACCTATGGCGAGACGGTGCAATTTAAAAGTCAAGAAGATGCAACGCATCATATTTGCCCAACTACCACCATACTCAAGAAAGCAACAACAGCGGAAGCCCTACTGCATTAGGCCGAACAAACAAGCAGCCACCGCATGGTTGCACCACAGCTGAGCATTTTAAAAAAAGAAAGTCTCCTGAAATCTCCTTCCTCTTCGAGATACAGAATTAGCCACTCATGAGTCCTGAAGGCGCTAAGAGGTCAAGGGCCGAATATGATCACCAGTAGCCAACAGTTAGTACCAGTCGGTGTCAGACCTGGCACGTACTCGCGTAAGAACAAGACCACAGTAAGGCAGCAGGAAAGGCTGCCAAAAGTGGAACGAATAAGAACGCCAGCCCGACCTCTACTAGCGTTCACTTTTGATCGAACCAACGGCCTTCAAAGTCAGGCAACATTTTGATTTTAAAAAGAAATTCATGTATTTATGCTCGCGTCTCTCAAGGCATGGATCTATGGACATCTTTATTGTCTTCAGTTAGACGCACATACTCCCCACGAATACATTTGCATGAAAGATTGTCGATATCATTTTTCGCGTAACCATAGATAACTTTCGCCTTGTTTTAAACAATAGAAAGACTGAAAATTGCTTCAGTTTTCGGCGATTAAAATTTGAGGGCCGACCGCCGGCCTCAGTCCCGCTTTGGTTCTGTTACCAACATGTGATATCAAAAGTCAAGTTAAGTGATTCTTGGTCGGGGTGCTCGAAATCATAAATGGAATTTTTCCTATGGGACGTATTTTATTTTAATTTGGTTGATTTTTTTATTTTTGTCAAATATTTTTGTATTAATTTTGGCTCACTTATTTCTAAGGCGACCACTTTTCTGCTTTCTTAAAAGGTCAATTTCTGCTTTTGGATCTTTAAAAATCTGCTTTTTCTGCTTTTAAATTTTGAAAATCTGCCCGGACGGAAAATGCATTTTCTAGCTGAACTGTTTGATTTTGGGAAAAAACTTAAGCGGAAAATTCGTTAAGAGCAACAAAATTACTGCCTGAACCGAGATTTGGTCATAAAAATCATAGGAAAACCGTTCCAGAATTTTCCCCAAATATCCCCAGAAATTTATTTTGAAAAATATTTCAAGGCGACGAAAAAAGATCAGCGTTCTGGTGGGGTTACACTGAAATTTCCCCGAATTTTAGTCAAAATGTTTGCAAAAAATGGAAAATTTTTCATTTTTGCACGAAATGTTTTTCATTTTTGCCCGAAAAATCAAGAAAATTTCGAGAAATTTCCAAAAATTTCTGAATTCTGCCTGAATTTTTCTAATTCTGTTTTTTCTGCTTCGAGACGGCAAATCTGCTTTTTCTGCTTTTTCAGAGTTCCAAAAAAAACAGTTTCTGATGTTTTAAAATATGGGGAATCTTTTAAATATAGCGACCATAGTTGCGAAATTGCTCATTCTGTTTTCTGCTTTTTCTGCTTTCTGGTCGCTCTACTTATTTCGTTTATTTTTTTTAAATTAATTTGTTTTAATTCTGGACATTTCCTTGAAATTTTCATGATTTTTTTTTATTAATTTGGTCAATTCATTTTATTCTAATTTCGATTTTTTTTTAAAAATTTGTTTACCATTTGACACTGTATGTTTTGCAAGTATTAATAATAAACAATGCTGCAGGACAACTTAATTATATGTGCGACACATGCCCAAGCTCTCAGCGTCGTGGATGCGGATGTCACTTCAATGTGATCCAGAGGAATGAATGGCACTCGCAGATAGCACAGATCTGTGCTAATTTAAGCTCTTCCATCACACACAACTTGGAGTAATCTCACAGACTTCCTCACTTCCCAACAACTTGCACGTAGCTTCAATTTAATTCTATGGAATCCAATGACACAAAGTCGCACATTAGTT
The DNA here is from genome assembly GCA_034698825.1 of Deuterosminthurus bicinctus. NCBI lineage: Eukaryota > Metazoa > Arthropoda > Collembola > Symphypleona > Bourletiellidae > Deuterosminthurus > Deuterosminthurus bicinctus. Next base: position 1,162 of record JAQIWI010001031.1, on the reverse strand, counting down.
TTATGTCAAGGCCTTTTTTCATCTGACTCATGAAATCAGTCTACTTACTCCTTCAATTCAGAGCAGCAACGTGAATTACTTTAAGAGCAAACATTCCAATGGTGTCAAATCATTCAGCACTACAGCTCACAAAAGAGTTGCAAATATCTGCCGAAAAATGGCGGCTCCAATTGCTTGGTTCAGTGTTTGGGTGATTCTAAGCAACTTTGTGCTGGGAAATGTGGACGGGCTGTCAGCACAGACGGGGGATAGCTCCACCATGTTTCTAGAGCTGAAGGCTTTAACTAGAGCAGTTGAAAGCCTTCAGGTCAAAATAGAATCCCAAACTATTGCATTGAACAATTTTGAGGCCAAGGTGGAAATGCAAGCCAACAACTTTGAAACTAAAGTGGATTTGCAAGGAACAATCTTAAGAAATGTGGAGGCCTTGCTCGGAAAAGTGGAAGCAAAGTTGGAAATTCAAGCGACTGCGTTGAAAGAATTGGTGGCCTCTCAATCAGTTCACCTGGAAGTCTATGGTAAGCGTGCTACAAGTGTGAGTACAACTTGGACTTTTGTGGCATAAAACATTTTAAAGCTAATACAAGAACCTAAAATGAGTGCTTAGCTTATTGTTGTCGATGAATCAGGTCCAGCGGAGCAATGCAACAGAATGGTGGAGTCAGACACAGGTCATCTGGAGCAAGAAGCTTCAACCACCAGCTGTCTTTGGGTTATCAAACTACAAAACACGACCGGCTTTCGGGTGGAGTTGGATCCCCTCATGACAGAGCCCATCTCGTTCATTTTTGAACCAAACTCTTCCAACTCCAATGTTCAATCTATTCAGTAAACTTGACTCAATTTATGTTAAATTACTTTCGTGAATTTTCCTGTAGAATTTGTGTCAAATTTCAGGCTAAGTGGTTCCAAGAATACATCCCACGTGTTTCATGGGAAAAGCCTCGTGATCGTGGTGCCACCTGGAAGAGAGAGAACGACCCTCAGCTGGACAGGTTTGGATGTGGACGATTCTGGAGTTTCTTCCAGTGCAAAATTTGTCCACGACTTGAAAGGAACGCTGGAATGGGAAAGCCAGCATGATGGAACTGAAGAAATATTTTGGGCGATTGATCTTGAATCGAACGGAGAACTAAACTGGACACTGAACACTGCTTCATCT
>JAQIWI010001030.1:0-19705 GCA_034698825.1 Deuterosminthurus bicinctus | reverse complement strand
ATCAAACAAAACTCTAAACCACTCAACAATTAGCTGAGATATGCGAAATCACAAAAAAGTTGCCATGGTACCCAACATGTCTGTAGCTCTTACACTCTTGAAGTTATTCAAGTTTAAAAGTTGAAAGGCTCCTCTGGACCACCCTATACATTCTTCGACCAAATAAAACGATGTAGTCTCCGAAAGAGACAAATCCGACTCAAAGAGTGTTGAAAAAAAAGCCTTACAACCTACGCATTAAACTTAGGATAAGATTTTTGTCGAAATCCTTCATTTGAGGCATTTTTATTTTTTATCACTTAATAGTCCTATACATGTTTTTCGTTCCAGTAATCACCCTAGAAATAGCCGACGTAGAAATCGTTCATTAATTCACTGAGATCTTTTAAATTAATGGTCGCAGAATCTTGGGAGCAAATCGTCTGAAAGCTGAGACTTCAGATAATGCGTGCTGTAGCATAATTGTAATTATTAGGGAGTTTGCGTTTTCAATCGCTATAGATACCGAATTGTTTCCGTTGCCGCAACTGTTTTTTTACATGTGTTGTCATAGGAATTATAACGATTACGAGTTGAAAATAACGATTGTTGATTTTACGAGGCACAGCGCAAACTCCCTATTAATGACGCTTCTTCCTGAACAATGCGTGCATAATCGTCGTGTCAGTGTGAATGCGAAACCTCGTAGCGAAATCATTTACTGCCACCTGAGCACCACTTTGAATGCCTCAAATGTGTTAAAATCTGACAGATCTGGTTACAGTTCTAAGATTCCATTGAAAGTAGAATTATACACCCTGTCCTTGTGCATTAAGCTGTGTAAATTTGCAGCTTCTGTTTGGATTTGAGTCATCGAACTAGGAGACAAATAACTGTTTCTAGTTTTAAGGAGATTAGATCTGTGGACCATGAACTTGATTCCGCGATTGAGTGCCAAATCAAGTGTGTGTGATACAAATTACAGGGCTCCTAGCTCCATTCAATCATATAAGTCACCTCTACAGGGTCTTTCTACTTCTATTGCAGCAAACATGAGATTAAAGTGCTTTTGCAGATTAATGGCAGTACTTGTCAAAATGTGAGTGTGAGATGTTTTGAATAGCAATAATATCCCTCTTCATCTTTGAGAGCAGATGGGAAGAATATGTGGATTTTAATGCTTCACTGAATGCAATCAATACCCATTCTGTCGCTGTTCCATCATCGTGCCTGTCTAATCAATAAGAATCCACTTGTAGCTATTATTATTATTATAGATTCGCTAGCTGTGGGGGTAGCAGTATTAGAGAGTAGGAAGCAGTACAAGGCCATTTTGAAAAGAGCAAGGGTAAAAAGATGGAAAGTGGATATGTATAATGTTTTAGAGTTTGTGCTCAACAAAGTCATGCAATGATATAGTTTTAGTGGGACACCTACGCATGTTACACCCAGTTATATGAGCGCAGCCCATCAAAATGACGATGATCAGGTGGGACATTTAGAGTGCATTATTTCAGGCTTTTCACCGATGTGAGAGTACATGGGATAAGACTGAGATAAAAACTCCAATGCACCCTTACATTTACATTCACAGTGACAACTTCCTTTGCACTTCCATCCGCTTTCACTCTTGACTGCGACACGTGGTCGCTTCGACCCAAGCCTCAGTTTCGTTCTTCTCCACGGATGAATCCAAGGTCACTCTTAATGAAATTCAATGTGACATATTACAAAATTCCAGTAAGTTTCGAATTTTTATACCGTCTTTATTGGTTTCATAATATTGTGGAAACTTCACCATTACCGTTTACAATTATAAAACAGCCTTATATTAAATACAAGCCTCATTGAAATCAACAAGAGTATACACTGTACCACATGGAAAAATCCCAACTTGTTGGATTACATACACATTGTGCAGTCATTATACATTGCAAGTGCGATTCCCTTACATCTACATATTACGACAAAGTCATGGAGGGTAGACCTTGTCTTTAAAGTTACCAAACGAACATAGTTCGTCATCTTTTGCTTAATTAACGACGAGAATAGACAACTTTTAATGATAATATAAGTTAGGTACCACGATTTAATTAAGATTTGTATAAATTCATTCAATGTACGGGGCGGGGGCGTTACAAGGAAAATAAATGTGACGATGGATCTTTTTTGCGCCGTCACTATCGAATAGCTCGAAAATATATCTCCGCCTCATCAGTTTCTTGTCACCGCCACATAATCCATCTCGACAGATGACAAACCGTACATCATCATTTTTACGTCGTGCATTTCAACAGTCTTTTGACCTTCTGGGTTGCCAGAAGTAATAATAAGAGTTTACTTGCAATACTCTGTACCTCTATCTCCATTCCAAGAAGCACAGCAATATTACAGTCTATCCAAAAAAATTAATTTCCTGCACCCTCATCTTTGTGTAACGACCAGGATTAAAGAGTATCAGATATAATAATTATCCCCTTAGAGCCAAAATTATAGAAACCAAAGCTTTTCACAACGCTACTTACCAAGTCTATACATTCAAGTATACAGTCTATAAATAATTTTGAATCATTTGGAGTGTTGTGGAGATCCGTCCCCCAAAACTAGAACACACTAAAGCTCCTTCCTATCACCTCAACTGACTCTAGATTAGAGGAATGGTGCTGATTAGATTTAGTCTACACTTCTGTGCCCATCCTGGTAACACTGTCATCACAGCTCTAACAGATGATATGGTAACAGATTCAATACATACAAAAACACAATGTTTGGAGTGGAAGCATAAACCATGCATAAAGTTTCTAAAAAGTACACGATACATGACTAAAAATGACTTCCGGTACCGAACACAATTGCACAAAATTAAATCTCATAATTAATAAAATATTACTACGAAAAAAATTAAGACTTTTGCTAAAAACGATAAACAATATAAATGACTATGAAAAATTACACTATACCCATCATTACTGCACTGAGGTCTTCGATGACTGCATTTAAGTTACAATTAATTCCCAAAGACTCTTGAGCTTATTACTGCAGGTTTGAAATACCACTAAATATACTTACTGCAAAATTTATTTAACTGCAGGGAAAATAAACCAGTGACAGAAGATTAGTAGTATACGATGTCACGGTATTGTTTTTAAAACTTCGAACTAACGATTCGTCATTTCTTTCTAAGTCAATCCCTACTGCTTCTGTTCACGGTCGATTTCTCAGAGTTTCTGTTGGGGTGGAAGTAGACGAATCGGAGAAAGCAGTAATAGCATTCTATCACCTTGAAGCACTCACATGCTGCGTACGTATACCTACACATTTGACAAAATACGGTGTGACGACTAGATATGTTAAGTTTCGGGACTTGGACTATAACTCAATAGGCTACGGGTCTCAATTTGATTGGACTTTCATAACCTGAGCCAGAATACGGTACAATGGTTTCCGGAGTGGATTTTGAAGTCTGTGCCTCTTCTTTATTAGGTTCGTTATTTATGTAAGTGTGAACGAAAGTATTATTGTACTCAGAATCTCTGTCTTCTTCATCTCTTCTGTCCTGCTCATCATCACAAGCGCACGTCGAGTTCTCATGGTCAATCAGTCGCAAACTCTCTGCCATATTCTCCGTCCCTGTAGTGTTCTTTGTGCGAGAGGATGCTACATAGATATACACGCACTTATTGCATCAGTAAGTACACAACATCACTCTTTCATTAGATTTCAAATTCATGCTTATGAATCCCTGATACACGAAATTCCCAACTTGTCTCACAAATTCAATTTAACAGTGACCTTCGATAAAAAATCCCATTTAAGCTCAACAAATCCCACCGTAATATCCGACACATAATTCAAACGAATACACGAGGGCATTCAGGGAAACAGGTCGAGCAAAAGAGAATAAGTGCTACGAAAAGTTCAAAAATGTCTGAACTATCATTATTTAAAATCGCGGAAAAATTCATCCCTATTCCCAGAAACTCATCCTTTGGGACAAAACACATGAAGACAAGTGTAAGCTACAAAATACTCACCAGTTGCTGCCGTAGACGTGGTAATCCCTAGGAACGGCTGATATGGAGGACGGGGCACAATACTACTGCTACTACTAGTAGGATTAGTAGATTCTTCAGTATCAGGAGGCTCTTCTACACCGTTAAGTTCATATTCAGGGTTGCAAACTAAAGAAAAGTTCAACCGGATGTAGTCTATTCCATCTTCAAGGAGGACTCCCAAATCCGACACCAACTCACGGAATGTAGGCCTATTTCCAGGCTCATCTTCCCAGCACTTCTTCATTAGTCTGTAACTGTGAACATCATGACCGTCAATACTACCAGCTATTTGCGCCTACGCCAGCAACTAAGTAGATCTGCACCCAACAGAGTGCCATTACATGAGCTAAGCTACCGCTATTCCACAAGATAAATTATCTCCGCCTCTCTGCTTTCCTTGCTTCCATAGCTGCCTAAAACTGATGCGACTCCCACAGACTCCAAGAAGTACACCATCCTTGTCAATCACAATAGGAAAAACTCATACAGCAACAACTGCGTGGGCTATCTTGCCGATGAAATACCACGAAGACTGACAAGGCAGGCATACTTTGACAACGACATGCTTTGCTCAAACTTACATGATTTATGTGAAACAAAAAGGAAGAAACTTACAAGTGGTAGTTACAGTTGCATGGTTGTGGCATCCTGTATCCAGACTTGAGGAGAGAGTACAATTGCTCAGTTGGGATCCCGGGGTATGGGGAGGCTCCCATATTTGCAAGCTCCCACAATAGCACGCCGTACGCCCAAACATCTGACTTGGTTGTGTACAGTTCATCTGCTAGACATTCTGGCGCTAACCATTTCACTGGAACTGCAAAGCACACAAAATTCCCAAGAAAGTTAAGCCTCTTAGTCTGAAGAAGACCTATCGATTTCTTTTTAACTTATGTCCTCTGTTAGGGCCCTTATTAGCTGCTTATTTATCGCAGGCTCCGTTATAACTTCACAGAACCTACTAGCACCACTTCTTACTCCCACTACTTTACAAACTCCCCACGTTTCATTTAATGAGGAAAGTGTCAATCGAAGGAGAGAGCGAACAAAAAAAACAGACCGCCAAGGACGCTATTATTGCCGCAGTTAGAAAGAAAATCTCCGAGCTGCCTCAATTAGAGTTCAGCTTCAAATTCCGAATCGTCATTTCCATTTCCCTCGACAAAGCATTTACACATTGACAGAACAATTTCAAAGGGAGCATCACGTTGAGGACCAATCTGTGCATACTGCTTTCTTCACCTTCCCATCCCATAGACTCTCCGACAGAATGCAATTAATTTACTCAACACGGAATCCTCGAGGAACTACAGAAAACTGCCCAGAAACTGTTGCAACAAGAACATAGTTTGAGGCATTGAGTTTTTCATCATCTAATGAAAAAGGCACGTAGACCTTGTAGCAGCAAGTTGGGTGCAAATTGTTTTGACTTTACCGTTGCTAGCACATACTTTCGATTGGAAAAGGTCGTTGAAAGGAAATGAAGTCGACCTTGCTCATATATTCCCTTCAAATCTATCACAATAACGACACATTAGACTTGCAAATCCTTGAGCGTGCTTCGGGATTCAAGACTACACATATATTCACTTATCAAAATTCCAGTGAAAGATATCGGTGACCAATAAAAGCTCCGTCGATCCAATATCTTACTCTTTCAACGTCAAATATTTACACAAAAATCCTAAAGTCAACAATGTGCTCAGTATCCTCCTTCTGGTCCTCTCGATCCTCTGCGGCAGCAAAACTCATTTAAAATGTAGATGAAGGAATTAAAGTTATTACCGTTCCACTTCTCGAATCGTGTCCTGATCCCACAGTATACTCACACAACGCCTTGCTTCCAAGAATTTAGCAGATCACAAGATCCTGAATTAAGGAGCCCTCCGACCTTTTGCACCACACATAATCATGGCTGCGTCTTTCGATTCTTTCTCCCGTTCAGATTCAATGCTTGCCTTTGCAATTCAGTACTCCTCTTAACACAGTCCAAACTTTCTTGTTACAACCATCCCAAAGGGATATGCCATCCGATCGGATAGATACCACGAACATTGACCTTATTTCCCACATTAAACGCAGTTCAGCTTTAAAATGGATGGCGAAAAAGCTATTTCTTTTTGGAAAAATCGAGTTTTTCATTAGTTCTACACTCAACCAGAATTTCATCGTGTCTTCTTGCTACTTGTCACGGCATTGCTTTCACCGTAAACAGAATTCAGACTAGGAAATTTTCCTAGATATGCATGCGAATCGATCCATTTCCGCTAGTCATTGAACAGCCAGCAACTATGTGGTTCAATTCAAGATCCTTAGGAAATGATGGGTGTAGCAGTAGCTATAGGATCCTATCAAAGTGACGTCTTCTCGACTTCCTTCACTGTTTATGTCAGCGTATGGCCCATGATGCCTTAGCTTACGTCATTTTGAACACATCGAACCACCCACACATGAGTGACGACATTCACGGATTACAAGATTACTAGCTTACCCCTGTCCTTGCTTTTCTTCTTGTACGCATCATCCACATAGACATCCCGTGTTAATCCAAAGTCCGAGATTTTACATACTTTCCCACTGGCCAAGAGTACATTTCGAGCAGCCAAATCCCTGTGAACCATCTGGAAAATTCCATAAACAGATGAAATGATGCTCATCATAATGAATAAAATATTTGTTACTACGAGAACATTTCACCTACCTTCATCTCACTGAGATATGCCATCCCTCTGGCGATTTGCCACGAAAATCCCAATATCTCCTTCGGTGTGACGGTGTAGCACAGGTCCCACGCTTTATCAAGATAGCATCCTTCCACACCTCCTCCAGTTTGCTTCCCAGCCTGTTCCCCACCCATCCCTACAGTGGAACCATTCGGAATCGCTTCAATCCGTCGGCATTTTCTTAGAAAGCCCCTGCGACCAAAATATTATTCCACCCGTAAAGTCAAGGACTCAGTTCGACCGCAAAATAGTAAAGGACAATTATCCATGTATGAGGATCAAGCGGATGAGTACCACAGATTGGCAAAATTTCATTAAACAGCATTCCGAAATGGTTGGGCTCAATTAATTACCTACAGGAGGATTTTATTACCTCAAAGATCCAAACTCAGCGTATTCCATGATGATGTAGCACGGTCCATCTCCGGTAGTGCAGGCGCCCAACAACTTGATCACATTATGATGATCAACCTGCTTCAAAAGTGAAAATTCGGCCATAAACTCCTGTCGGCAAGATCTTCCACTAGTTGGCTCAACATCCTTCAGCATCTTCACCGCTACGTCCATTATGATGCCTACAAGTCCCACAAAGAAAACATAAGTACTAACCCGTTCACTGGCTACATGCGGGAAACTTAAGAACAATATGCCGGTAATTCCCTCCCACTAGGCCAAATGGCCCACATAGAATGGTTAACCGCTGGGGTCCCACAGTAATTTCTTGCTTCTGTAAGCACCATGAAAGCGCCATACAAGGACTTCCTAGTTGAGTCGTCTCCGTTTTCCCTTTCTCCGAAATACCCCACAAACTTGAGAATAGGAAAAACTCATGCATCCTCTGCCTCTTTCGCATCATTGCAAAACTTAAAAGTAATCGCTGTAGAGGACTCATCTCTCAAGTAGCTAGACAGCTGTAAAGCTAGAAAATCTAATGAACAACGTTATTCCCTAGAGCTTTCAATAGAAACATTTCAGAAATGGCCTACTTGCAGCATGCTCACAAGAAAGTACAGTGCGTTAAAAGATTAGATTGGTCACAATTACATTACTTCAGAAAGGATAGGAGTAGGGAAAACAAGGTAGAAAATCTCACCCGTTGGATCATTTGGATTTTGGAATTTCGCTTTGTATACGCGACCGAATTCGCCTTCTCCCAGGACTCCCTCCAGCAACAGTGCGGTTCGTGGTACTTCCCATTTGGTGTCAATCTGGAAAGTATTATCCACATTATGTCAATAAAACTTATATGAGCTTCGTTTTTCATATACAACAACTAGTTTGTGAAATCAAGCGCCCCCAACAAGACAACCGTTTCATCCATATCTCAAACAGTTTTCCCCGTAAGTTCTCGTGGCACGACTAGCAACTTCATGACTAGCTCTTCTTTATATGGGACATCCCATTCATTAATTCTGCTGATAATAAATTCTGGGAAACTGTTAAGATGCAAAGGGACAAAAGACCGGAGCTTTCAGGGGATTACTTTGCTCTCAGCCTATTGTCACTATTGGCAAACAAACTCTCAGTACTAAAGTCTTCTACAAAGACCGATTATGTGTAGTTCCTTGCTGAGATCGATGATAGGTGTGCAAGCTAAGAATAACATGCAGACAGGTTAGACATCGTACTGATCTCCATGTGCCTATTTATATCCTCAAGAATTACGGAAACCGGAAGGTACATAGGCACACATTCCTCACATTGTCCTCTGCCTCATTATATTACCATCACTTATTGATCTTCTCATGGGGCATTTCATTCATGTAATGGGTGTCAAGCTTCCTGTGCCCAAGGTCTATCATCATGCATGAATATATACGTGAGCCCTTCGACGAGAAGGCGTCTGCCTAGAGACACATTCACAACTGAGTGGATATTCTTAGGGGATTTAAACACTACAAGAAAGCAATCAATTCTCATTGGACCATTTCGATAAACTGATAGCCACTAGCGGTGAGAACCTCGTCGCTCTTGTAACAAATTTTTCCGTGAAATTTTTGCTGTGTGGTGTTCCTACGTCTACATTTGCTCTCTACCATGCCAATCAAAACTGATACTGACAGTTCCCTTGATCATTAGATTGAAAACAAAGAGAAAGCTTCTTTGTTTAACCTTTTTCGTAAATTTACGAAGTCAACACGTATGCCAAAGGTTAGTGCGTTGTTCAACAGAATCTTGCCACAGAGAGCCGTTTCATCGTGTGTATTCGGGCATAATTATTAGCCGCTACTGTACTAATAAAGAACCGCTGCTCATTATATTGAGAACCTAATTAATCATCTATTTCCCCACATACATTGTGCGAAATGTAGGTAGAATTCAGCTCTTTTTCGGTTACTAAAAAGTTATGAGTTCTGGAATGGAGTCTCTTTAAAGTGAGACTCACTTTAGAGTAGACAAAAGACTGTAGGACCTTCACAGTTCAGTTTTCAAGTGGTATCATTCATAAGGAAATCCATCAGCAAGTGATTGGCAAGCAAGGGACTGTACTATTATCATTATCGGCACCCGTGTTACTTTCATCTTAAACCTATGTTCACCTTAACTCAGTATTCTGCGTGTGAAAAAGGAGAGCTTGTGCTTGGTTTGGCAATCTTATCGCTCCCATCAAATAGTATAGTGCCTGACCTCGCTGATAGTTTTATGCCTCATGAAAATTGTAAATGTACGATTCTACGCTGCTGTTTTCGGTACTGCTGCAGCCACACAACACAGCCTACCTATTGATGTAGATATCTCTCTGAGTATGTCCGCACAAATGAATGCGAAACATTACAATCTTAAGCAACTGCCGTACTACCCACGCGTTTTTTACCATTATCAGGGTCAAACCGTTGATGAAGTTTCTACTAAGGAACTCACTCAGTAACACCATGTAAAGGTGTAATCGATGGCTATCTTGGGGATAATAAAATTACACAGGAATTTACCGGGAAGTATTCAACTGTAGAGCCGAGTACATTCATTTCCGGTCCTGGTCCAATGTATTCTTCGGCAGCTGATAAAATGCTCGCAGTTCCACCTCCTGGACGGTATGTCATGGGTACTCCATGTGCATTGATTATCACAGGAGTTGACTTTCTCTTCAACAGTGTCCTGCATAGAATATTACATGTCCCATTATTATTTTCACATTTGAAACCACACAATATCTTAGTGGTTAGAAAAACCGTGCCTATCAGCTCGCGGTAACACATGCATTTCATGCTGTAAAATTGTTTGACGTCAAAAGGAGAAAAAAACGCTACTAAAGATATAATCGCGTATTTGAATTGAAACATCGATTCATCTCTCTCTACAGATTTGTGGAATGTCCGGCACTCTTCTGTGGTATCCCATAGGAAAGACAGCCAAATGCGGTATGAAAACCGCAAACACCACCAAAAATTCCCTCCGCATATCAGGAGGTATGTAGAAGAATAACATTGCAATGTGATCTAAAGAGGAGGGAATTCCAGGAATGATCATGTCCCATGCGAGGGAAAGCTGAGAAAATACTGCTAACGAATACCTGTCACCACAAAGAGAAAAGCCACATGGAATGCTGCAAAATACCCGCAGTCATGCTTACTCATGTTGATTCTATGGCTACTGCCATTCATCTATCGACCCACCAAGGCCAATATATACTTGGCACCAGTTCTCTTCCCTTTCTCCCTGCTATCTCAAGCAATTATATTCCACGGCAAAACTACACTGCTGGTGCAAGCAGTCAGTCCTTTTACTATTCCAACATTTCGGATCGACATTCTCCTCATGCCTGATGATGAGACTACGTGAATGTTTCAAACATAGTTTTCTTCCAGCTAACAGTGACATGCCAAGTCAAGCATGCGAAAGGATAAACAGGATAAGCCATAGTGAAATAACGGCGGGGAGATCTCACTCTATACTCACTTCTGGTTTACGCAATAGCAAATCGTTCCGATACAGAAAACCGCAAAGACGAATCCCAAACACATGAGGGCAACGCAGGTGCCACCACATTGAACTTTTTCTACCATCAATTCCTTCCCAGGTTCCAGTCCGAAATGAAGGCAAAGATTAAAAGTCACCTGAAACCATTATTAAAAGTTATTGAAACCTGTGGTATGTACGATCAAAATTTTGATGATAGGATCATATGAAAAGTCAATAGTAGATTCGACAAGCGGCTAATCTACAGGTATTATTGAGGAATGAACATGCTATGGAAAACTTAGGACATAGTTACATTTGGGTTCCCTCTGTCAGCTGCCAAGGTGACATCAGTGACAATAACCAAGACGCAGTAATTTCCAACCCATGGGGAGATGTCCGTTCCGAGTAAACCTGTAATTGTTTGATTCCATTAGAAAATATTGGAAATGTACACAGCTCTCATTCCGAGTGCTGGCTGGAATAAGTGACGCACCCGCTTTCAGTATGCCGTAGGTACAGTCTGGACAATACTCATTCGATATGCCATAAACAGACGACATGTTCATTTCCAGAAGCTGCAACGTATCATTCACAACTACGATGTCAAAGCTGTTCACTTCCTTGGTGTCTGCATCGTGAAAGGCCAATCCTTCATGCCCATTCCTCGGTGTAAGACGGTTATTCTGTGATAAGTTTATAATTAGGAGGTGAAAACTCTCGTAGATCGTACTTTTTCATCGCAGCTGTTAAAAATAGGACACGCATAACATCCACTTCATCGAAAATGACCTGACCTTCATATGCGAATCCTTGGAAAGCTGTAGCGAGATATAGACGACTGTGCTGGAGGCATTGCCGGAAATATAAGGTGGATTGTCGTCTTGGTCCAAGACATTTAGAATTCCAGGCATGATAGCTTTCTTTTTGATACCTCCTTTGCCAACAAAGGAGCAAGTGATAGTGAAATTATACGATTGAGTAGCTTCTCTATCTAAATCCTCCCGAATCCTGAGCGTTGATCTCGGATAATCATGACCAAGCAAGAAGACACCTACAACATACATCATCATTGCATCAAAATCATAAATAATATATAATCCTACGACAACTGGCCCAAGTACGTGGGACACACGCTCATGACCTCACGTAGTCCCGAACGTTCGACAGAAGTTTCATTAAACATGCAGTTCAAGACAAACCACCTCCCTTAATGTAAAAAGCTTCTCCGAAATACAATAACTTCTACTAATAAAAGCAATAACTAAAGGATCAAACCTGAGTCCGCATCACTGTTGGAGTAATCAATAGAGAGATCGAATGAACCAGTCAAACAAGCTGGCTTTCGGTGGTACGTCGGAAACGGAGCCAACTTCACGCTCTTGCTATTCTCCATCACTTGCAGCAGTAATTTGGTTAAACCACCGAAACAAATTTGATGCTATGATCCAGAAATTTAGGAGTGATTACAGGCCAATATCACATATTACATGTGGTACTATAACTTACTTCGGCACAATCATCTGCGGCTGTTCCTTCAACAAACCTAATGAGCATGGTCATGTTACAGGTTTCACGGCCAATCATCCCCACTTTCCCATGTAGTCTAGCTCCCACCGTATAGCGGCATTCTTTGTCTGCGCAAGAAGAATCATATTATAGCAATATCACATCATCTCATTGAGCTTGAAATTCATTTATACCACCACAACATCATCCAACTCTCTCTATCCAAAGAATGGCTCAAAGAAATACTAAAATCCATATTGTACAGCTTTGACTGAAATGTCCGAAATTCTCCTACACACATCGAGCTGAAGGTGATTCTAAGCATTGTGTTCATTCTGCACATGCAATCTTAATCTTGTGGTTGTACCATTGTGATCTACCACTTGATCGCTCACAAGCAAGCATATTTCTGTTAGGAGTGCATGCCAACAGGCCATTTATCAGTCGAGTCGGGAGAAACCACCTTCCATATACTTCTCCATCTTGGTGCTTGATATTCAAGATGCCACAATATAACTCCACTTTGCTGCCAAATAAACATTAGAATGACTGATATCACGTAGGGAGTTCATGGGAACGTTTCCACGACTTAGCCACCGACTGCATAACTAGATCTTTGCTCTTATCGTCCAAATTAATTACGCCAAAAATTAAGTCCTAACTCCTCGCATTCGCTCTGCCTCTGTAGGCTTTCGGTGATAATAATTGTGTTTACACATTACTAAAAGAAAACAATTACCAAGTTTTGTTGATCGGAAAGAATGAGCTTTCAAATGAACTCTTCCATCTGGACTTATATCCAACGCAGGACAATTCTGTTGCTGTTTGCCAAGTACAGCAAAGGGTGTGTACACTATTTCCCCAATTTCGTCCGGTTCCAACATGGCCAGGACCTCGGTCAAATTCATCACGCCATCCCGATTCCATCTCACAGACACACTGACTTTCGGCTGGGTGAAGTAAATTGACGCTCCTGTAATAAAAGGATACAATGAGAGAGAGGCATTCGAGCAAGCAAGTGAGGTCATCCAGATGCACCGGAAGCTACAACACCCAGCACAGCAGCAATAAAGAACATGCATTTCCCGGCTAAACTGTCCTTCCCAAATGCAATAGGGCATATGGGAATCCAAGTTGCGTATAATTATGACATGACATGACATGCACTTCCCATGACATTCAGTATGGTTTCCTCCAGTTCTAAGGCTATAATAGCTAATTACCCTTCATGACTGCAGCTACTTGACTTGATGGACAGATAGATTGCCGAATTCCAGCAAAATTTTATTATCATGTTATGTAAAGCCAAAGCGCCTTGCTTTTTACAAGGCCTGAACAAAATTTAGGAGATCTTCAGGAAATTGTCCATGTCGTTAATGTTACGAGCATTAGCATGGCATGAGAAGTTCGCATAGGAGTACCAAGAAGCGTGACAAAACCATGTTCATGTCTGAGACAAATACAATGTTACACCAGAAGTGAGATGTTAAAAGAGCAAAGCAAAACGACACGGGCTTTGCATACTATTAGTCCCTGGATTTCCTATGGAGTGCCTTCTTACGGTTTAAGTATCGAAAGCCTTGAGCTGAACTGTAGCCTTAGTCGAAAGGGAAAACTAGCACAAATCCTTTCTCCATTCGTTTCTACACTCTTTCCTTCATTAAGAGAAACTACTACAGGGAAATTAATGGCGTCTGCTCTGTCCTTCCATATCATGCTTCCCAACTTTCATTCCCTCTGAGTATATATCACGAGAAAGATGAATGGAATAAAACAAGTGGATTCATGGCCGACTTTTAGAACTGCATACGGACTTTTATTCGCCCAAGTCCATAGCACGCAATAAGCTCGTCCTGCCGACCAGGCTCTTTCCATTCCAAGAAACGAAGGAGTCAAACCACCATCTTCCGCCTTTTTAGCCACGGGAGTACAAGGACCGACGTGGCTAAAGAACCGATGTAGAAAATTATTCATTACACATCCAATGTTTCAACTGACCTGGATGGAGGTCACAGACGTGGGCGTACTGAGGTAAATCTTATGTCTGCTGTACACAGGTACCTCGAAGATTCACTTCAGCCACTTCCAGTTCTCCACTCGGTTTAGCCATTATTGCGACAAAAGTGAGGAGGTCAATGACCCAGGGTGAAAACGGGGGAGTCACAACAGGATAGCGTCATCCGGAATTGCGTCATTGACGTCCGCTTCCAAGCTTTGATGACTCATGCTCGGGCTCGAAGGGAAAGGTTTGTAGTGGAAGGTGTCTGAGGTCACGGCTTCAGCTCTTACAGTCAACGAATTAAAATGGGGTCACCTGCGTTAGTTTGAACTTTCGACTCGGGATTTTTTGGAAAGCTTTCTCAGACCCAGGCTTAGGTACAGGCTGATTTGACGATTTCAAGATTTGTCCAGCCATTGGCCTTACGGAGGTCACCAAAGTTTACTTGGGGTCAAAAGCGTTAGTCAACCTTTGACCTAGCTTCTTCTGTAAGAATCTTCAGGCCATTTGAGATGTAGGTTGACACCCGGTGATTTTTTAGCATTACCCTGGGATTAATCTTCAGACGTCACCTTTACGTTACAGCGTAAAATTATCAAATGGCACTCAAGGCAAATTTTTTAGAACTTTGGTGACCTATGGTATTCAGTGCCTTTTTATTTTAACACGCAACCGATAGATCATAATCTTAGGGTCAAACGGAATACTACAGAAGTGTGTGCCCATACGCACACACTTATGTTTCCCTTATCATAAGTTTGAATGTTCTATACGAATCACCCCACCCCTCCCGCGACTTTCACACTACAAGAAGTGAGGATATTTTATTTTGAAAGCAGGACTGACTTGTCTTAACGCTTTCACTGAACACTCTCCACGTTTCGCGATGACATGCAGTACTTACTACGCAGCGATGAATGTATTGCTTAATATTCAGGTTGGGGTAGACGTGCTACACTTTTAAGCTTGAAGCATGTTGCTGCTGGCAAACTTTTTCGAAATTTTGTGACGACTCTTGAGGTTGCCTTTTGACCCCAGAAGCATGTAAGTTGCATTAAGTTTCCGCTTTCGATCGATATGCCCCACATGTCTCTGTGCTCAAAATTTTGGAAGGTACGTGTCTTAAGAGTAAAAATGACGTGAAAACACTTTAGCAAGCAAATTAAATTTCATGTTTATCATGCTATTTTAAATTTATCTACCAACTGTTGGGGGATTTTCACGTGGGCTACTTCAAAAACTTGCCCCAAGTCTATAGTTGGATTCCCCATAACTCTTTAGCAGCAAAACTCCTTACGATATTTTAGTTAAAAAAGCATACGTTCCCCGGGCCCACCCTGTACATTGGTGAAACAAAATATATAATAAATGTCATCATATCCTCTTCATCCATTTCAGTTCAAGCCATACACCCACCAACTTCCTCTGGCAGTACTCCCCCTTCAATTTAAAGCGAAAATTAACTGCAGAATTTAATACTAAACAGTCCAGCTAGCTGGAAAACCTTTTGTAATCACAGCGTCACATGGCCACAAAGCCGGTGATTCATGCTCGAGTGCAATTTTCGAAAGAAATTCGCAAGGCATTGGCATTGACTCTGCACACAAAAAAAATAATAGGAAACCGAAGTACTTAACGGAACAAGAACTACGTGGCTGACATGCATGTTAATAGTACGTGAGCTAAGAGATTGTAGAAGCGCCCTCGTGCTTCGTGATTGCATTTTCTACGAGCATGATTTGCGAAGTTAACAGCTCCGCCTTCAAGGACAGCTAAAGGTTCGCTACTATTTCTTTCGCAATGGAGAAATGATGAGTAGCAGTATTATCAAATTTGCATGATAACAGGTCATTTCTGCCTACTTTCACTCAGGAGAAAATCAATTTTCACTTTACTTTCTAGGAAGGAGCTCTTTTGAGAAGCTCATAGAATTTACAATAGTCTCGTAATCTGCAACTTTATACAGTCAACGCCAAGTGTGCCTGATACGTGTTGCCAACAAAATAACTTCATTTTCCAACTATAATCCCCAATTCCATGGCATTACGTGCGAAAAGAATCGCTACAGTTCTCAGGTAGTCAACAATTGGAAACTGGAACACTGGCAAATGCAATCCAGTGGAATGCAAAAACCAGCATGTTTATCCATCATTCGGAATGTTCAGAGCTGTAGAAAATGGGATGTACTTTAAGTACAAAAATAATAAGACCGATCATAATCCATATTGCGTGGTAACACTGCGACAACGTGTGCTTGATTGTAATTGTAGGTTTTTAGAAAAGAAAAGAAAAAATAGAATAATGCTTTGCGCAATCGTTCTCGTCTACGGACATCAACACTCGACCAAACTTGCAATGAGTATATCGTTACAGGTGTAAGTATAAAATATGTTGATGAAATGAGTACCGGTGAATTATCACAAGCACTGCGTGAACATTGAATTTCTAAGAAGCCGGTCGACTCTGGTACTATTAATAAGAGGAAAATAGCTCTACAACATGTGATTCCTCTCGTATAGAATACAGTAATATTCAGACATGTTTTTATCATCGCTCTCTTGTAACTGTTAGTTTCGCATCCCTACCCACATCCCACTATGAGTGCTTTTAAACATTGACAATGAGCACTCCCCCGTGAATGTGTACATAAACACAAAATAACACGAAGAAAGTTTTGACAAATAAACTTTATCTCTCACATAGTGGTCTAACCTAGAGGTAGAAGGACCTCTACACTGTTACACATGAAAAAAGTTAGCTCCCTTTGAGGCACTTGTTTTGAAGGAGGCAGAAGATTAGAGTCATTGCGACATACACGAAGTCTTTCCAGTAGTGACGAATATACTTGTAACTATAGTCGCTTTCCCACTACAATTATTGCTCAACTGACTCATATACCCTGAGAAATCTTGCTTGCACAAGAGTTACAACTCCATAGCTGAAACTCTGTTCGGGACTGAATTCTCAACTGCAAGTTGAAAGCTGGAGCAAAGAGACACCATTAGCGTAAGCAACATTTTCCGATTGATAGGAATTTTCCACAGCAACAGCTAGCTATATAAAAGTGGAAACGATCAAGAAAGCGTGCTCACACGAACCCAAGGACAACTGTAGTTTATTTTCTTGGGGCAACATTTAATCTTTGAACAAAGACAGAATCGCAATAGCTCTTCTTTCCGAAGAATTTCCCAGTACTTCTTTTCTCATCCATGCTGCAGCAGGGACAGCAACGTGCAGCTTTCCAAAAGCATGAGTCATTTCTCCGATTCTATGAGTTTGCTTTTGACACTTTCTTCCTCAGCTCTTTACATACATGGAATGTGCCAGAAGTTGCTGTATTACTAAGCTGAGTGAATCCTCCGCATGGCAGTTAGCTAACTAGTACTCTGTGTGACAAGTAGGTCGCTAGAATCATCGTAGCAGTTTCACATATTAGAAAAAACTCAGCTGTCACAGCTGCTTCAAAAGTTATCTTGCTTCCAACAACAAGCCTTGGCTCAGACATTTGCACAGCGGAAGAGACGGAAGAATATGATGGTTTCCTAGTATGGTTTCCCACTGAGTATTACTAGGCAACTGTTAAGAGTTTGGACGAATAAACAAGAATACCCTCCACCGCCTGTGATTCCTGTTTCCCTTTCCTATAACATGATTTTCCCATTCTAGATTACTGTGAAATGAAGAGGATACTCAAGGATTTTATTGAATAATCTTCCACGTCAACTCCAGTCACCATGGCCATTTCGGACTAAAAGTTGTTTGCACGTGAATCGTTACTAAGCTTAAAGATTTCCCTCCTAATCCACAGCTTTTCGCCCAGAGACTCACATCGGAGTACAATAGCAATCAACAACATGCTTTCCAGTTGCTGCACCCGATTTGTATTGCCATACTGAATTAGCAAAATCGACTCCCTTTCATCCAAACCTACCCTAATAATATGTTTCCAGGAGGCGTTAATGTCAAACACAATCGAATGGTCCTATACCTTAGGTTTTAATCCAGTAGAAATTAAACGCATGCATGCATGAGATTCGTCGGAAGCAATGTCGGAACTGTCAGAGAGAATTCATCATCACACAATCACCTTAGATTACGCAAAGGGGTCTGAATAGCTCCAGCATGAGCAAGCACTGAATTGGATGCCAAATAATATAGCAACAATGTCTGTCGGAAACTAAACGCCTACTTCACTCAGCTTTCTCCCTTGTGTTGGCTGTCTCTCGTAACATTATATTGTCCTGTAAACGATGTAATCAAATGATACAGTCCATCCTAAGTGGTTACACAAGCCGAGCGTACTTTGATAATGGCCATATGTAACATCAGAAGAAGCCGATGGTTCGATTGATGCGAGAGCATGTCGAAGGAACTCAAGAGGAAGACAATCACTTTCTTCTCAAGGCAACTTATTGAAGTGTGAAGCACATATTTATATTGTGTAACGCTGAGTTTATCAGTGTGGATTTATCACGTGAGTTAAAAAAAAATCAAATTTTGAATACTTAAGTTCATGCAGTACAGTCCGGTCTCTCCGCGCATCTTTGGGTAACATGATACTTTGATCTATTTGAGAGAGTATCTTTTTCTCTCGTACTCTATCTTCCCCCATCTAACAAAGAATTTTCCACGTATGCTGTTGCCATGAGATGTGCAAAGCAATTCCTGTGACTCTTTCAAAGAACACACACTGAGCGACCATCGATGCCTGCAACTCATTAAATCAGAAGAAATGATATGCCGGTTTAGACTTTCATAGGCCTTGCAACTTTTAGCATGCTTGACCTCCCATGCTTCTCTACGGAGTTCACCAGCGTGCGAAGCAATAATTCGCACAAAGCTGGAGCATCATATGCTACGGTCAGGCGATCGCACAGTCAGAATTCACTAGCGTACCCCGTCGAACTTTTACCCAGGAGATTTCACTACTGCAAGCATTCTCAAAATTTACGAGTCACTGTGTATGTTCTTAAAATCAACACTTGCTTGTATCCCGTACATTCGAAGTATTCTATGACATGAATGATACTAATAGTAGTATCATACTATCATACTATTATGAATGATCAACAGCCACTGAGTGCAACATTGCTTTATAGGTGTCTACTTCAAAATTTGAAAATTCATGTAGCAAAGACCGTATCATGACAGCGTTGTGTATGATATTATATATACACTGACTAAAGGCTGGATACTACGGCATTACATCTGAAAAATAGGTATTCGTGACGACTGTCACATTGTATACATGAATGTACCGTGGGGTTACTCTTAATGACAGATCTGGATAAGATGTCTACTGGAAGCTCACGAGGAAAATGCTACGTAATTTTCTGTGGATCTCATCTCATGAAAATAGACAGACTATCTCACACACATGTGTGTTAAAGACACAGGTTTTCCCTTCATCAGTGGCGTGCAAGCTGCTCATTATTGGATGACATCTATTTTCACATCCGCCCAGCTCTATGAGCATTGATGAAATTCGCTCCGATGTAACACTGCTTTTAATGAGCCTCTATACACATATAGACACATGCTGG
>JAQIWI010001029.1:0-19721 GCA_034698825.1 Deuterosminthurus bicinctus | reverse complement strand
GATATTCCTGGACGAGTTGGACGAACTACGAAGTGAGAGCTCGTCAAGGACTGCACTTAGTTCTTGCAGAATTTTTTTGACCAGCGCGAATCCTTGGCACTCTGGCTCAACCCGCCAGTAATCTCCCAGTTGCACTGCCAAGGTTTGAAATGGAAGTGGATCAAAGATTAAATCAACAGTCGGATCCATGGTTGAAACTGCACAACGGCAGGTCACTTGACTATCTGGAAGCACTATTTTCATTCCAGAAAATGGAACAATGGCCATTTGTTGCAAATTTGCTGCAAAGGCTTGAACTTGTTGACACGAGCCATTGCAATCGAGACTTGCGATCATATCACCCCGCTTTCTAATAACATTGAAGGCTTCGTAGTTCCATATCTGGTTCAATCGTGAAAACTCTACAAGTTGAAGGTTGGAAAGGTGCTGGAATATATCTCGCAAAACCTGCAAACAGATAAGAGTATTGTTGGAAATTTATGACAATTATTGGAATCGTTATATTATTTCTCACCAAAGAATTGTTAAGACAGTTGTCAATGACTTGACCGCCTTCAATGTCTACATCCTACATGAAATAATTAGAGGAAATGGATTAAATCTTTGTTGTCACTTCATAGTCAAGATAAAAAAAATTCGAGAGAGCATTACATGGGCGGAATCCTCATGAATGTTATCCATCGCACTGTCATCCATTGGTATATTTTTCTCCGGAAAATGAATCCCCTCACACCACGCCTTTACTTTCCGAACTTGCTCCTCTTCATCTGGAGTGAAATCATTCTGAATTCGGAATGTCCGACGGACCTCTTCCACGGTCATTCCATTGATCAGCTTTGCCATCTTCTTGCAGGTGAGATCCAAAAGTCCTTTGATGTTCAGATAGTTTGCAGCCTGAAAGATGGAGAAGATTTATAGGTTGAATTTTTGGTACTTGCAATAAAGTTCTCATGATAAAAGTTCATACACGAATCATCTGGACCAGAATTGTGTAATCAACTTGAAGGAACTTGGTATCCCAGCTGCTGATATCACTGGTTGACTTTACCTTTCTCTCATCATGCTCAGCCGCAGCAGGGTCATTCTGAAAGTTTGAATATTTTATAAATCAAAATTAAATGCTATAAAAGTCGATTTACATTGGCTTGATTACCTTGTGGTAGTTGGCCCATGTGATAATTTTACCCAGCACCGTCCCGCTGATGTTTGGAGCATTCTCAGGTATGGGAATGACATCAGTTTCTTCCACACCGAGGTTGTCCAACATCCCTTTGAGAGTCAAGGACAATTGGGCCACTTGGACCTCAACTTGGAAAATCTTTCCATCCGAACTCTTGAGCTTGATCATTTGAGATGTTGGCATCTGAAAAGAGCAAAAGAGAAAATCCTTAACAATTACCAAGTAATGACGCCAAAATAATTTTCAAAGGAATCCTCAGACTTTTAAGCTGCTTTTTGAATCCAAATTTTTAACGCAATTACTTCACTACGTTACGGAAGACATGAGTACAATTTTGGCATCACTTTGATAAGAAAATTAACTAAAACTTTACCTGGCGATGATCTGCAGGGTCGATATCCATGACAACTCCTAGCTTCGTCCAACAACTTTTCTTTCCAAGAGATTGCGGCAAATTTCCGTCTTCGCACTTGTTCCAGGATTTCTTTAAATTTTAAAAGAGAGTCTCGACACAGGATTGCCCATTGGAAAGAGTCAATACTTGGAGAAAAACTTTTAACGAATTAAAGCCAATAATTTGTTAAAAGAAATTGAGTTAAGTGTCCGTTGTGAAGGTATTTTTTTATCATGAGAAAAACGACCGATTTGTTTGCATTGCTAAAGCAAAATTTGGACTGAGGTAGTGAATGGGAATCTTGACCGCGTGCGCTCCACTCAATAGACCACGTGTTTATTTTAGACTTGGAGGCTAAATGCAAACCAACCAACGGGACAAAGAGCTGAGTTGTTGTCATTGAGTTCACTCAAGGTTTAGTCAATCGCGCATGTAAGGCGGTTGCAGAAGGTCAACGCCTGGGAACCATGGGTGACAGAATATTGCTTTAACACTAATTTATTATGTAATGACAGATATGAACAGTTTTTCCAGAATCATTTTATTTCCAGCCGTTCAGTCATGTCATGACAACCGGAACTATTTGACTCATGGAATGTACACTAAACTCTCCAAAAGGCAAGGTCACTTTACAACGAATACATTCACGGTCATTCAGTGGAAAAACAATAATAAAAGGAAATTTCAGATTTGGATGTATGGAAAAGATGTGATTCCTGACGCTGTCTTTAACAGAAGATTCATACTCAGAATGTCCACATGTAAATGGCTATTCTTTGGTGTGAACTAAAGCGTGGCTGTCTAGCTGAATTCGCTTTGCGTAACAGTTGAAGCACAAAGGACACTGAAAGGGCCGGCCCGAAGGTTTGTGAAGTTTTTTGTGGTTATGTAACGCACTCTTGGAACATGCGTATCGACCACAGCCGGAAACTGGATACTTTAACAAGGTCTCATGACGACGCATGTGAGCCTTCACGGCTCTGCTGTTCTTTCCTTTGTAATCACAGCCTTCGATCGAGCATGAGATCCTCTCGTTCCTCCCTCCGTGAACGAGCATGTGGCTGGCCAAGTGCCCAGCAAGTTGTGTACGGTAGTCGCAGTTAAGATTTGGACAGGCGTGATTTTTCTCTGGATAGACATTCAGTTTGTGGTTTCTGAACGCTAGGGCGTTTGCAAATATTCGCCTGCAACCGGGCAGATCACATTGGATGTTCTTTTCTCCGTGCCGATTGGTAAAGTGGTTTTTAAGGGCGGTCGAACTCTTACAAGATTCTGTGCACTGTGGCTAGGTGCATTTCTACTGCTAGAATGACGAAGCATATGACGCTGTAAAATGGCGCCCTCAGTTGTTTTATAGTCACTCTTTGTACAGGCAATAGGCAAATGTTTTGGACTCACTGTGAGTATGATATTACAGGGGTGTCCATAAGTTCTGATACACAACTTGTGCTTTAAATAACTCCGTTGTTGTGAGAAGCTGATATCTGTAATTACGAGTGCTTCAAGAGCACCTCATTAGCTCTTGAAAGTAATGTCTACATAAACCCTATCTGTCAACGCGCGTTAACTAGAGCGCATGCAAAAAAATCACATGCTGCCCCGCTCCGATTTTCAAAAATGAAGGTTATGTTTGGACAATTATAAAAACGAAACGCGCGGTAATTTTCTCGCGCTGATTTTTTTTGAAGAACCTACATCCTTGGCTACAATCGTCAGAAAAGATTGCCCCTCTATCCAGTCATGGGCAATTAAAAATCCCTCCCTCCCCTCAACTCATCTGTTGCCTGTAAAAACGATTTCCCCTCCCTCGTCAACTCCCCTCCTGTGAGCGTGACCTTAGCTCCCTCTTCCCTTATAGTGCAAATGAGCTACAATTTCATCCCTCAAGGGCGCTCCAACTTCTCATCTCGCAAATAGCATTTCTCCCTCGCCCTCACCTCCTTTAAACATCAAATTAGCGATAATTTTGCCTGTCGGGATAAAAACTGTCGTTGAAGTTAATGAGAAGAAGCCAAGAACTACTAGAAATCGTTCAGAATCAGCTTCAGCGTTCGTAAAATTGTTATATTTAAGATAAAAATTTCAAGCCAGTCCGCAAATTTTTGCCCTCACTGACCTCAAGAGGGTAATACAGCCCCTCTACCCATCCCTCCCTCATCCCTCAAACAACGATCACATATATCCCTCCTCACTTGCCCTCCCTCATCTACAATCGGCTTGCTCCTTCAAAAAATGCTCCTCCTCCCTCCAATCGTGAGGGAGGACTGCCCATGTCTGCCTCTATCTCTATTTTTTGCTGAGATGTGATTTTTGAACTAAAAAAATAGGCGTGTCCCAGAGGTTTTGTTGGAGTTTCTCTGCTACACGCTGTAGCAGTGACCTGTAATTTGGACCTGAGATACTCGGTCAAGTATCTGAACTTAGGTGTGAACGGGGTTGAGACAGGTAGGAAAGTTACAGAGATACGGTGGAAAAATGGTAGAGTTTTTGCGTGAAAATCGCGTTTTTCGAGGTTTTTAAGAATATTTTTTTGACTTTGCATGTAGCTCATTTTTGTAATTTCAAAGCTACAGACTTGGGACTCAACATGCTTATTCCTACACTAGTTAAGAAACTTTTCAGAAAAATTTGGCTAGCTTCTGCAACAAGTTACGAATATATACTCAAGTATGTCCGACAGCAACCAATGGGCCAAACGCCTTTTTCAGCAGTAGCTGTTTTTCTTTACTACACCGAAACGGTAGGCTTTAGAAATCTGATATTTTGGCAGGATGTAAGTTGATAGGTAGCCTTTCGATAGTGTAAGCGCCAGATTTTGAAAATTTTTAGTTTTCTCTAAAATATTCTAAAACCTATGTATCAGAACTTATGGACACCCCTGTACATTTGAAATTTGTCTTTATTCTAACACTTTCTCTATTATGTTGACGATTAACCTGAATTTATAAACTGTAATTGCAAACGGCCTGTATTTTTTGAAGTCTCAAGCCTGGAATGAATGGAAACTTTCGTCGAAGGGATTCAGTTTTAGGGATTGACTTACTGGTTTTAGAATAAAAGTTAACCAGTTGGTCTGTGCACGAAGCTGAAGAGTAAGCGAAGGTTCGCAGAAAATGTCTTTTCGCTAAATATGGCAGAATCAGATTTACGGTTTAAGCCGTCAAGCATCAAGCAATTCAGTAAAGGAGGTCAGTGTTAGGGATTCTCCAGCCCTTGTTTGCCGTTAGCAGCAATCGATCATGATATTGACGAATTCACATAAAAGTGAAGTACAGAATGCACTCAGAAAGGCCATTCATCTACTTAAATTCTTGGTTTTTATTCTTTAAATATAACCAAATAATATTAAAGTTTCTATCTCAAAAACCTTTTGAAATGACAAATTAGCATGAAATACCTATTATCCTGAAATATTACACAAACTTTGTAATCATCCTCAACGAAGTTTTGTACCCTAAATTAGTTGCTGACATAACATTGAATTACAAACTGTAGTCGCTTCGCATTAACTAGCCCATTCTTACTCCTCCCAGCTTAAGCTCCAGCTCGACATCCCACAATTCAGCCTACATGGACGCAAAAGTCATCGATGTGAAAGGCTCCAAGTGTTTTGTTGCTAAATATTGAAAATAATATTAACACTAGTATCATGCCGCAAGAAGAAACTGTACGAGCTAGCATAAATTGATTTCAACCTAACAGTTTACCTGGAGGGTCAAAAAGGTTCCAAAACTCGAGGCTGACAGTAAGGGAGGGACACCGTTCAAAGGCAATGAATCCCGTCACTTTGGAAAATAAGAACGTGTCATCATCATCATCATCGAATTGGCAAACATTATACGTCCGTGGTTGAAACTTGAATTTGAGAGTCTTCAAATCTGCCAATCATTCAAACTCGTAAATTTCTACACAATTCCGCGTTTATGGTTACAAAAATTTTCAAATTCAAACAACAACTTTACTCACTCTTCAAGCCAGTAATTGCGGGCATAACGGGAACAATATTCACAGTCTTCAGGTATTCGTCGTCCATCTGTCTGAGTTCAGCCACTTCCTCCGGGAATATTCCGCAAAAAACGCTGTCAAGATTTGCAATTTGTTCGCCTGTTTGATCAACTTGGAGCTCTTGCAAGTCCATCCAATGTTTCCATATCGATCCGAAAGGAATTTCTGCGGTTTCATCTTCTTCAATTCGAAGTTTTTCGATATTTGGAAACATCTCCACGAAGAATGAATCAGTGTCATTAGAAAGACCACAGCGACTCACGTCTAATGATTTAATCCTTGCAGCTCGATCCAGCTTGGGCTCCCTCAAGACTCCATTCGCTAGCTCAATAATTGCAACGTGAAAAGGTAAGAGCTCAAAGCTGTAGCGATTTGGCCAAACGCTAACTTCATTTAAGTTCGGAAAAATTCTAGTAAAATCAAAAGCCTTTACGATCCTCAAGAAGTGTGGGTCAACTGGTTCCAGGCGGACGTCTATAACAAGTTTTGTGACATTTTTCAAGGGAATCCCATAACACATCAAGAGGACTGCAAGAACTTCATCGATGCGTAGTGTGCTAAGTCTTGAAAAGCGAGGTGCTTGCAGCAGCAGTAATGCAACGGTTCGATTGAAACGCTCAAAATCAATTCCAGGGTCATTTCTTGTGCAAAAGCCGGACATGTTCAAATCTTTAAATCTGATAGCTCTCATGACGCTGTCCGAAATTTGATCGAAGGGATACGTAACCGGCACTTCATACACAAGTACGGCTGAACTTCCTTCCAGTACGTTTCCCATCAAGTTCATTAGTCCATTAATGTGCAATTCTTTCAGGTTTGGTGCCCGCAAAACCAGCGCGTTTATGTGGCTGGTGTAAGCCTCATCTCGTCTGGTGCGCCCATACGTATGCACTGTCATCATCTTGAGGCGTCGAAAGACGCAGTCTTGCACGAGAATTTCTACTTCATTTTCGCAAGCGTAAAAGGTGAGTTGTTCAAGGACCCCGCTGAAGTCTTGCAGCAGTTTTTTTGCCAGCAGGAATGCTGAACAACTCGTGTTATTACACCTAAATCTATCCACTTTGACTGAGAGATGTTTCAAAGCGAGCCGAGTATGGATTGCATCGGTGGTCGAATCCAAGGCCGCATTTCCACATATAGGGCTGCATTTCCATGAATGAATTACGATGGTCACTCCTGAATACGGGACGACATTCATTTGTCCTAAGGCGGCTCCAAAGGCTTCAATATTGTTGTAGTACGGGATTTCAGAGCAAACTAGACATGTCATTATCTTTCCCCGCTTTTTCATCACAACTCGTGACTCAGAATTCCAGCACTTGTTCACACATGAGAGCTCCAGAAGCTCTGGATCGGAAAAATGTTGGAATATTTTTCTGAGAACCTGTAACAGAACAGAATAATGCGTGGGGTTCAGCCAAGAATCAACACTGCAATTTAAAATCTGCAACTGCATTCTCACCAAAGACGTGTTCAGACAATCCTGAGTGACTTGAGAGCTGTCATTGTCCTCGTCCTGTATGAAATTGCCCAACACATGAATTACCAAATTTACAGACTCGATAATTTAATTCAGAAAAGTCACAGAAAGCTTTACCTGGACAGAACTCGCAGGAATCTTTCCCACAACTCTGCGATGCACTCCGGCATCCCCTTCAACACAAATTCCCTCACACACACACCACGCATTTTCTTGGCGAACTTGCTCCTCTTCATCTGGGCTGAAATCATTCTGAATGTGGAATGTTCGACGAACCTCTTCCGGCGTCTTTCCCTTAATCATCTTAGCCACTTTTATGCAAGTGACATCCAAAAGACCATTGATGTTAAGGTAATCAGCAGCCTGAAATATAGGGACAATTAATGTCTTAAATTTTTTGCTATTGTTCCAATAAGTTTGCCAGGTTAAAATGTCTAACTCGGATCATTTGAAACAAAGTGGACTGATCAACTTCAAGGAACTCGGCGTCCCAACTGCTCATTTCATCGATTGGCTTCAACACCTTGTCATCATCCTCAGCTGCAAAGGGGTCATCCTAAGTTGAATTAAAATAATTCTTTAATTAGGTAATGTCAATTGCTATTCAAACCCATTAAAATTGCTGGAGTACCTTATGGTGGTTTGCCCATTGAATAATTTTTTTCAAAATAGCCCCACTGATTTCAGGAGCATTCTGTGGTATTGGAATGACTTCATTCTCCTCAACACCGAGGTCATCCAACATGTTTTTGATATACGAGGACATCTTGGCCACTTTGACCTCAACTTCAAAAATCTGGCCATCTGAACTTTGAAGTTTAATCATTGGACATGGCGTCTGAAAGTTGGAAAAAAATATTAGAAATTACGAAATCATCGCACCTAAAAATTTGCAAAGGAATCCACTACTATGGACGATGTGCACTATAAATCCTTATTCACATAGTAATAAAAAGACAACAAATCAAGGCATGCAGGCATACTTATGTAAGAAAGTTTCAATGAAATTTAACCTGAAAATGATCTTGAGCATTGTCATCCATGACGCTGCCAAACTCAGACGAAAAAAGTTTCTTTCCAAGATTTCTCCACGCCAATTTCTGTCTCCACTTGGGAGAATTTCTGGAACTTTTTAATGACGGCCAATAATGTGGGATCTTCCTCTTACGTCATTCCAAAGTTTCCAGGGAAAATGAATTAGAGTTTGATGGGGAAAACGTACGAGCTCATGGGAAATGCTTATTTTTATGAGACAGACACGTCCGCCTTGTTCACACTACCTGCTCACAATGTGGAATGAAGCAGCGACGGGCCTTGGCTGTGTGTTCCACACAACTGTCTGTCGACTTCATCACGTTTCTAAATTTAAACTTTGTGACTAAAAGTTAAAGCCCGCCAATAGGACAAAGTCTTGAGTTGTAATTGAAATGTCTCAAGTTTTAGTTCTTGACATTGAAAACTATGCACTAGCCCGCAATCAGTCTTGGTAAGCTCCTGAATGTTTTAGTTCAGTTTATTGTTTGCTGCAGCAATTCTAGTCCGCACTTGCCAGTTTACTCATTTCTTGAAATTTCTAAGAGCCCGTGCCCGTAAGATGAACCTGCAGTTTTCTTGAAATTCTTTTCACATTACTAATGTCAACAATCGGAATTCTATTTGATTTTAAGGAGAAAACGGGCCGGGGGCCGGGGCGCGGGGCAGTGTCACACCATTCACCATTCACTGCAAGCCTTACTTTAGGAAAATTTCATGATTTTAAATTTAACACTTCATTTCTTCTACCGTACAGTGCCTTGGCTTTACACTGCGTTGCCAGCCGGATGTTCTTTCCAGCCTCCTCAACACTCATCGTAAGTCCATATAGCCAAATTATTGAGAACTGCCAACTCAGACTGAAATGTGCCGATTCATGCAAGTGGTTCATGTTGCATTACAAGGCTTAAAAAACTAGGCAGCTTACGGGTTGTGTTTAGATTTAACTCTCCATCTGGCTGGCTTAGCTGACTACAGCAGCTATAAAATAAATGCAAGTGCATTACATCCCAATGAAAAAGCCATTGGGAAATGACTTCATGAAGCTGGTACGTTTGATGCATTTGACTGGCAAAAGAAATTCAGGTTCTCAAGAAGCATTCTAAAAGGCAACCCGTTTTATTTTGCTTTAGTTAAAACACACTCAACCAGATTAGTTTGATTACTGGGTCAAAATAATCACAAAATCGTAAAATTGACAACTTTCTTATGATGACTGTAGTTCCAGCTGCAGTCCGCAGTCCCTGTATCATTACAACTGGGATCACGTGGGCCATAGAATGAACAACAAAGTCAACAACTGACACGGTGACTTAGCAGCGATAGCGAAGACATTAATATTCATCCTAAGGAAGCACAATAAAAGGATGGGTTAATTTTGTATGAACGATAGAAATGTGATGCTTAACACCACCTCGAGCTGCAGCTCCATACTCACAGTGACCGCACTTAAAAGGTTTCTCTCTTGTATGAGAAGCTGTGTGCAGTTTCAGTCGATCCCGAGTTGAGTAATGCTGGAAGCTAAAAGGACACTGAAAGGGCCTGCAGACAGGATTTTGGACTTTTGATGTGATTATGCAGCGCTTTCTGAGTACACAAATACCGGCTACATCCGGATACCGGACACTTCAAAAGGATTACATGACGACACACGTGATGTAACTTCGTTGATTCTTTCCTTTGTATCCACAACCTTTTCCTGCATGGAATCATGGAAGATCACGTGGGATTCTAATTTCCATATTTTGTTGGTACGATAGCCACAGTTAAGTTTAGGACAACTGTAATCCCTGAGTTTAATCTCAGTTCGAGCTTCATAGTTCCACAATTTGTTTACAAATGAGAGCTCAAGAAGCTCCGTGGTGGAAAAATGTTCAAGTATTTTCCTTACAATCTGCAATGCCGAGGTCAAATTGATAGCATTGGCTTAGAATCAACAATTTAATATTAATTCACGAATGAGTTCTCACAACAGGATTGTTCAGGGAATTTGCCATGGCCTGACTGGTCTCTTTGTCTTCACTCTTCATGAAATAATAATTGCGAAATTAAATTGTTGGCTGTATTTTCAGCGCACTGACAAGTCGAGAGAGCTTCCGCTGGATGTGATTGCGTGGGACCATATCCGTGTTCTTTATGCAGCTGTAACAAACTGACAATTATTCATTACAAGATTATCTCTCATTTATCTTGTCAGCGCTGAAATTTCATAGTAACCGGGTAAGATAACAGACATCTATTATCCATTTCGTTGACTTCATGCAAAGCTGACTTGTCATTGAGTTGATGTTTTTGTCGTCTGTGTAGTATCTTATGGGCATCCTAGGCAGGATTTCATTCGATTGACTTTTTACTTTGCTACTCAATGTAGAATAAAATCAAAAAGAAATTATGGCAGATTCCTGAACGAAAGTATAAACTATTTGAGAATAATTGTGGATGAGGATCAAACAATAGCAAAACTATAGCAACCGCAAGCTCACAGTATAAACACCACTGTTCTGTAATATTTGTATTACCATTTAAATGAAACTAAGTGCTGTGTGCAAAACAACTCTCAATAAATATTATGATTATTATTAGAGTTAAACGTTATTGTTTCACTTCCACCGGCCTTACTACCTGCTTAACTTTTTTTGCCCTTAACAGGTCTCTAGTGATTATATTGCCAGAAACATTGCCGGGAATATCGCTGGAAATATTGCCTGAAATGTTGCTGAAGAATGACAACAACAAAAAGACCCACTGCATTTAGCTTTTCAGCCTGTGCTTTGGATGACACGAGTCGCTATTGGAGACTTCATAAACTTGTTTCTGAAGAGAGTCAAGCCAGCATTACGGAACACACAGCATATGATTTCATGGAAGTTACATATAGCTCGAGTAGCAGCTGCAAATTCACTATGACCGCACTTAAACGGCCTCTTGTTTGTGTAGGCAGTACAATGGATCTTCAGTTTGTCCAGCGTTCGGTAATACTTAGGGCATAAATGGCACTTAAAGGGTCTACCCAATGGATTATCGAGTTTGATGTGATTATTTAGCGCTTGTTGACTCCGTGCATATTGGCCACCTCCGGGAACCGGACAAGGTATAATTGTCTTGTGACGGCACATATGATCTTTAAGGGCAGTGCGACTTTTCCCTTTGTACTCACAGCCTCTTATTGGACACGAAGTCTTCTCATATGCAACAAGGGCTTGAATCAATCTAAAATTTACAGACAACCATGTGATGATTCCTGTGTCTTGTGTCGTTGCAGCTGGATAACACGTCCGGCTTTATTATGATTGATCTCAATGATGCCATTTTTTTCTGATGTCACGTAAATACAAATTTCAATTTAGATCCCCGTAGATAACAAAATTCTTGAACAAAGTTCACAAAATTATTTGATGTCGAAACCAAACAGTATCCGTAATCCGTACTAAAGATAACTAAAAGATTTATTATTCGGCACATGCGCAACTGTATAGTAACTTTCTCAAGACAATATCGTTTCCATTCTTTCGATAATCACAACTGGGACCGCATGAGCCATTGAATGGAGAAGAAACTCTGCAAGTGGCAAGGTTACTTTGCAACGAACACACTGTCGATTATCCAGCGGAAGGACAATGGATGGGAATTGAATGCTTGAATGTACTGAAGAAATGTGTTTGCTAATGAAATGTTGCTTAACACCTGAGTACTCTTAATGCCCGCACTTAAACGGCTTTTCATTCGTGTGAAAAGCACAATGCTCCTGCATGCCTTGCAGCTTTTGGAAATGCTTCAAGCACAAAGGACACTGGAAGGGCCTGTCCAAAGGATTGTGAAACTTAATGTGTTTCTTTAAGGCTTCCTTGCTGCTTGAAAATCGGCCACAACCGGGTACTGGACACGGTAAAAAAGTCTTGTGACGGTGAATGTGCCATTTCAGTGCATTGCTATTCCTTGCTTTGTACTGACAGCCTTCAATCGAGCACGAAATCTGATCATTTCCTTTGTGGACGATCATGTGGCTTGCTAAGTTACTCTTACGGCTTGTCCTGTAGTTGCAATTTTGATCGGGACAGACATGGATTTTCTTTCCATGAACAGTCCTTATATGGCGCATCAGGGCTTCGGGGTGTCCAAACTTTCGCGAACAACTGGGATGATCGCATTGAATGCTCTTTTCTCCGTGACAGTTGCTATAATGACGTTGAAGGTAAGAGAATGTCTTGAAAGAAGCTGTACACTGAGGAAAATTGCATTTAAGGTTTGTTCTTGCTGAGTGAACACGCATGTGGAGCTTTAAATTGCCCTTAAGAGCCGTTCTGTACTCACACTTGGAACAAGTAAATGGTTTAGCATCACTGTGCACACATTTAATATGTGATGTGATTTCTCTGTTGGTCTTTGCACGAAAACTACAACCAGTAATTGAACAAGCAAATGGCTTTACATTACTGTGTACCCTCTTGTGTTGCATTAAATTGCTAGATGTTTTGGCCGTATGACCGCACTCTGGGAAATCGCATACAAACGGACGGCGTTCGCTGTGTTTGTACTTTATGTGACCGCTCAGATGTGAGTCATGCTTGAATTCCATTGCGCAGCCTGTCACTTTGCACTTGAATGGTCGCTCACCAGTGTGGATCCTCATGTGATTTATTAAGTAACTCTTCATGCTAAATTTGGAGTCACAGACGTTGCAATTAAATTTTTTCTGTTTGCTTTTACGGACGGTGTCATGCAGGAGTTCAATGTGAACATTTAATTTGTTCAGAGAATTCATTTCCTCATTGCACAAATTGCACTTGAAAACTTTCTCCATCGTAGACATACCACAATTTAAACTTGCTGCTCTAGGCCTGATTCAAACTTTAGAGACCAACCCAAAGTCTTTGAAAAGTTACTTGGGACGACGTGATGACGAGTTGGGACGGTGTGAGAGACGGCACTCGAATTATGTTTTTCAGGAGTCGAGTGAGAATGTCTCAAGAGATTTTGAAAAGCAAAGAATTTGAGAGGGTGTGTGAAAAATTCACAGTTGTAACTTACAACAGCAGCTATTAGGAAATGACAAGCTGACTCACTGCAGTGTCACTATTGGTTGTGAAGCCATTAGGTTTTAAATGCAAGAAATTCAATAATAGATGTGAGCAGCACACAGACATTCTCTGCAAATAACAATAACAACCGCCACGGGGCCAGTTTCCTATTTTAGAAAGGGACAAGGTATGTTCAGGTCATGCAATGATAATACATTTTGGGGTCCAAATTTCTGTTTAGTGATCTGAAAGTACCCCACATACTCTCTCATGGGCTCAGGCCCAGAATGGTTCCATAATATTCTCAACGGGGTGGGTTCTTGAAACTAAAATAACTTGAATGAGTTTTGACTGTAAACTCAGCATAAATGTAAATCTCCTCGTTTTAATCCCATCACCAAAATCATCTTTGTTATTACATTAGGTCAAGTCATGTAGATTCTAAATGAAACCGTTGGTTGAAGTTTGAAATCGTTGATCCAACTTCCTGGTTTTCAGCTCAGACCTTTCCCACCTCAATGAAATCTCCAGTTGTCTGCTAGCACGACAGATGCGTAAGGCTTCATGTGTCTCATTGCTAAAAATATAAAATCACATTGCTCTTTAATGTATATAAGTATATCAAGTAAGGGTTTGATAACATGTTACGAGATTTTACCTTCGTAAGTATAATAATTTTTAGTTGCAATAGTGACAGCGAGATTGGGACACCTTGCAAAGGCAGTCAACCCTGTAACTTTAGAGAAGATGAACGAATAATCATTATGTAGAATTCGACCAAGAGGTTGGTTGCCGTAGTTCAGTCGCAGTGTCGTGAGATCTGCAATAAAATGTGAACGGATTTCTATTCATTGTAATTTTGATTTACTAATTGTAAAAAGCCGTAACTTACTTCTCAAACAAGTAATTGATGGTGCGACCGGGACGATGTTCACGCTTCTCAAAAAGTCGTCGTCCTTCTCTATCAGTTCAGCCACTTCCTCAGGAAATATTCCACAAAAGACAGCGTCAAGATAATTATCTTTTTGTATGCTTGCGTCAATAACAAGTTCTGTCAAAGTGCCCCAATGTTTCCAAATGGAACCATATGGAGTTGGTTCCACGCCATTTGCCGGAAATTCAAGTTTTTCGGTATAAGGAAACATCTCAGCGAAGAATGAAACAGAAAGTTCAGAAAGGCATTGCCATAAAGCTAGTTCCTTGATGTTTACAGCCCGATCTGGCAAGGTTTCCTCCAATATGGCCCTTGCTTCTTCGATGAATGTGCTCACACTAGCCGGTAAGACCTCAGGATTTTTGAAGCGGCAGCCAATGGCGACTTTGTTCAAGTTTGGGAAGATACGCGTGAAATCAAAATTCTTCAATATCCCCAAGATTTGCGGATGATGAAGTTGCAACTGGCTATAGTCAATACACATGTATAGGTCATTGACAATTTCTAAACCGATTCCAAATTGCATTAGAGCCACCGCAAGCACAGCATCAACCTTGACCTCACGAAGCGTTGTAGTGCAAGATGCTTCAAGCAGAATCGGAGTGATTTGCTTGAATCTTTCCAAATTGAATCCGGGGTCAAAGTACTGCAAATGGATTCTCTTTAACCTGAGCTTACTGATGACATTGTCCGGTATTATATCAAAGGGAGCACCAAGCAGAGATCCCTGTACAAAAACTGCTGAACTTCCTTCCAGTGCGTTAACCATTAAGTTGATGGGCGCATTAGCGTGTAGTTCTTGCAGGTTTGGTGCAAGGGCAACCAATGCCTTAACATAATTCGGGTTCATTTCGTTGTACGCAGAATTATCTTCCTTTCCCAGTTTCAGGATTCTCAGGCGTGGAAAGCTGCAGTCTTGAGCAAGGTCGACCAACTTGTTTTGACCGGTTTCAATGTTGAGTGAAAGTTCTTCAAGGGCCCCATTAACATGGTGCAATACTTTCTTTGCCATTGGGAATCCGAGAGAGCCCTTGAATATCCACCATTTGCCCCCCAGTTTCAGTGAGACGTTCTTCAACGGCAGCCGCTCGAAGATCACATCTTGTGCGTTGTTCTTGGGTGCCTTTCTCGGTGCACGACCGCAATGGCAGCTCTCAATGCTGATTCCCTGGAAGGGAACGGCCTTCATCTTTCGGAAACAAGTGCAGAAAGTTGCAATTGCTTCTTGACATGAGCGACGGCGGTCACATTTGAGGAGTGCAATGACATTGCCTCGCTTTCTCATCATATTTCGAGCCTCAAAGTTCCACATTTTGTTCACAAGTGAGAGCTCAAGAAGCTCTCTACTGGAAACAGATTGGAAGACTTTCCGTACAATCTGCGAAAGTATTATACACAGTTAGGGTTTTGACATAAATGCAACATTGAAAAAATTGGTAATTGGCAAAAGTGTTGCTTACAACGGGATTATTAAGGCAATCCTGAATGACTTGAGAGCTGCCATTGTCTTCGTCCTTCAAACCTTCACAATCTTTATTAACATCTCCATCCGAACTCTTGAGTTTAATCATTGGACACGCCATCTGAAAGTTGAGCGAAAATTACCAAATCATCGCACCCAAGAAATCCGCGATTACTTGACGTGCTCAATTGACCATTATTCGCAAAACAATAAACCGACAAAAAATCTAGACATTTAGTCTGTACGAAAATTCCAATGAAATTTTACCTGGAAATGATCTGGAGAGTTGTAGTCAATTACAATGCCAAAACTTCAACCAACAAGTTTTCTGTCCAAGATGATTCCTCGCCGATCTCAGTCTCTACTTGCCAGAATTTCTGGAGCTTTTTAATACCGGCCAATCTGGGATAGTGGGATCTTCATGTGAATCCAAATCTTCCAAGGAGAATAAAATGAATAAAACTATCAGATTTTGATGGAAAGAAGTTACGACCTCATTAAAAATTGTTTCCTTTATGAGATAAACACTTCCGACTTGTTCGCACTATACTGACCAACACCAAATGTGGAATCGAGCGAGGGGCCTCGGCTGCGTGCTCCACTCAACAGTTGTCGACTTCTCCACGTTTCGAATGTTGAACTTGGTGGCTTAAGTTGAACCCCGCCAAGAGGACAAAGTGCTGAGTTGTAATTGAAACGTCTCAAGTTTTAGTTCTTGACATTGAAAACCATGCACTAGCTCGCAATCAGCTGTAGCTGTAATCAAGCTCCAAAATGTTTTACTCAGTCTGACTGCAAATGAAATTGAATACTGAAGTACGGCAAAATAGCCGAGAGTACAAAAAAAATCCAGTTTATTTACAAAATCCCTTAATGTTATTGATTAACATGTTGGACAGAAATTCATTATGGTTGATCAATTCATTACACATGGAACTCGATACATCAAATTGAGCCTTTATAATCACTAGACCTGGAAAAAGTCTGCTATGACCACCTCGTCTCGAGTCTTTCTATCAAAACTACTGGGACAGCATGAGTCATGGAATGCATAAGAAACTGTGCACTTGGCAACGTAATTTTACACCGAATACATTGAATGTGGTCCAGATGATGGACAGCAATTGGGAATTCGACTTTAGCATGAGCTGAAGAAATATGAGACTTGATGTCACCCAGTCTGGCAGCTGCATGCTCACAATGCCCACACTTAAATGGCTTCTCATTCGTGTGAACAGTACAATGATTCTGTAAGTTCCGCAGCGTTTGGAAATAACCAAAGCACAAGAAACACTGGAAGGGTCTGCCAAAGGGATTGTGACGTTTAGCGTGGTGCTTTAGAGCTTCCTTGGTAGGAGCATATCGACCACAACCAGGAAAAGGACACTGGATGTTTCTCTCTTCGTGTCGATTACTAAAATGACGCTTGAGGTCAGACGAACTCTTGAAAGATTTTGTGCATTGTGGATGGTGACATTTTAAGTCTCTTCTTGCTGAGTGACGACGAACATGGACCTTAAAATTGTCGTTTCGCTCTGTTTTGTAGGCACACTTGGAACAAGTAAATAGTTTAGCTTTACTGTGAGCAGATTTGACATGACGCGTAAGGGTTCCTTTATGTTTAGCACGAAATCTACACCCACCAAATGAGCAGGCAAATGGTCGCTCATCACTGTGTACTTTCGTATGCGCATACAAATTTGCACTTGATTTGGCTGTGTGATGGCAGCCTGGGAAATTGCATTTGAACGGACGTTGACTGCTGTGTCTGTGCCTGACGTGGATATTAAGGCTCGACTCCTGTTTGAAAGCCCTTTCACAATCATCAACATTACATTTGAGTGGTCGTTCACCAGTGTGCGTTCTCATGTGTCTTGTTAAACTTTCTCTGCTGCTAAATTCGTTGCCACATAGATTGCACTTAAAAACTTTCTTCCTTCTACCACGGGTTCGATCATGTTGTTGATGTTCATAATAGTGAGCATTTAAATTGTCACGAGTATTAAACTCATTGCACAAATTACACTGGAAAGCATTCTTCATTGCTGCCATTCCGATAATCTGTGCTTAACTTTCACTCGTTCGGTGAGTCTCTTCTCTACTACAATTTTGCCAGATATTGTAGATTTTAAATCGATTTATAGTATTAACAGATGACTCGGCACTTTGACACAACACTTTGGATTTTGTTTTCCAGGAGGACGGTCACAGTATTTTGGGAGATTGAATTAATACGAAAAATTCAACAAACATTCAAAAACTTCAGTTTCCAGTAGCAGTCAATTTTAGAAAGGCAAGAGCTCAACAGCGAGTGTAAAACTGAAGGGCTTCTGGCTAAGAATGTGAAGTCTGCTGGCTGAAGAGTAGATCCTTGCCTGGGTCACCGCGTTTTCCATTCAACGCGCTGTTGACTTTTCAAATTTCCCACAGTTTAGCTCACCGTTCGATTTAAAATGTTTAGCTCCATAAGCTGCTCTCATATGCCAGCCTTCTACGAAAGCAGAGAAAAAATAACAAGGAGACGAGGCAGCATTTTCATGTGGTCAAGCTTTCTTACTGCA
The DNA here is from genome assembly GCA_034698825.1 of Deuterosminthurus bicinctus. Lineage (NCBI taxonomy): Eukaryota > Metazoa > Arthropoda > Collembola > Symphypleona > Bourletiellidae > Deuterosminthurus > Deuterosminthurus bicinctus. The sequence continues at coordinate 1,655 of JAQIWI010001029.1, read as the reverse complement.
TAACGACTAAATATATTAACAACTTACCCGTAGGGACCTGGATAAAAATAGTTCCCCTCATTAGCGTTGTGTCCATCAAGACCAAAGACTATAAGAGCAAACTTTATCAGCCAAGTATTATTATAATATAAATGTATGCATCTGCTCAACCACAAGAAAAACTGAGAGAAAACTGCCTACTTACAGACATTTGCAGTCGTCTGACCAAGAAATTACGTTTGCTGCGGATTTATTTACTCTACGCAACTGCGACTAGAGAACAGGGATGTGTAATCCAAAATCCAACATTTTCGGGATACGAGAACAGGAATTTGGATTTTATTTCTCAAGTGGAACACATTGTTCGAAAGCTGAGAGCTCAGAGAGTGTGTCTGTGAGTTTCAAAGGTGACCTTAATAGGGAACCCATAATTGTTAAATTTAAAAATGGATTTTTGAAATTTTGGGGTTCCCTTATAAGGTCACATTTGAAACGCACAGACACACTCTGAGCTCTCAGCTTTCGAATAATGTGCTCCACTTGTCTCTGTGATCATTATTTACGGAGGTATAGGCGTTCAAAGTCTAAAATATCGCGAAACTCGCAATGCGAGGGCCCTCGTTAGTATCCTTTGTAATGTGGTCAACTATGACAAAGGAAAATCAATGGAAATCGGATGAATTGAGGGGATAAATGAGAATTTATTTCCCTGAATTTATTTGAACTTAGTTGAATGTCTCTCAATTTACCCGCTTATACACGTGTCAGGTATACGTTGTGTATACCTGACTTTACCTAGCCCAACTAATTGAAATAAATACAAAAGTTCTCAAATTTTGCCTCTGTTTGGCGATACTTTAGTTACCCTGGATTAGGGAAACGTGCTATACTTTCACGTGCCTGACAAGGGGTCTTATTACTTATGTACTTTTATGACCTTAAAATTTGGTGTCAGAGGGATGCTCAAGTGTACTTAGAGCGGGGAGTATGCTCATGACTGGCTTGCGTTCACATAGTTATCCGGCATTGCTAGGTCCGTCAGACGCCATCCCTTGGAACTAGTGGCGGCTGGACTGGAGCATACGGGAGGATAGCTGTTAATCATGATTAATTCTACATCTTAATATTTCCACTGATCCTTGAATGATCAAGCCGTCGCGCTTTTCGCAAACGTTTTCATTGACTAATTTCCATTTAAATTTAACTTCTGGTGTGGAACATCAAACTATGAAACCAGGCGAACATCTTGATGTTGTTGGTTTCGCCATTTGATGCATCATACCAGAGTTATTCAATATTAAAGATATTCAGCATTAAGCTCAATGCTAAAAAAGCCAGTGCACCCCGCCGCAGGGATACCTGAGCTTGGCATTACTTGACAGACCCACTTGCGGTTGACCCCATGTTGACCTATACAGGTCAAACTCAGGGTCAGAAAAAACATTGGTCAAATCAACCTTAGTCTGAAAGGGGCTGAAGAGTAGATTTTAAAAAACTCGAGTCAATTTGGCCAACTTTCGTGGTTGACTCCTTGTTGATCTCTGCAGGTCAAACTGAGGGTCAGACGAAAAATTGGTCCAATCAACCTTTGTCTGAAAAGGACTGAGAAGTAGGTTTTAAAAAACCCGGGTCAATTTGGCCAACTTTCGTGGTTGACCCCATGTTGACTTTGTTGA